>JAGKQL010000557.1:0-24982 GCA_018398635.1 Cyprinodon brontotheroides
ACAATAAACGGCCACTCTGAAAGGTGTAGTTTTATCACACAGCACACTGCATATAATTAGAGGGAATGTGAAATTGGCATGTTGACAGCAGGAATGTCAACCAGAGCTGTTGCTCGTGTATTGAATGTTCATTTCTCTACCATAAGGCCTCTCCAAAGGTGTTTCAGAGAATTTGTCAGTACATCCAACCATCCTCACAACAGCAGACCACGTGTAAACACACCATGCTAGGACTTCCACATCCAGCATGTTCACCTCCAAGATCGTCTGAGACCCGCCACTCGGACAGCTGCTGAAACAATAGGTTTATATAAGCACATTATTTCTGCACAGAGTTGGGAGTGTTGGCCTAGTGGTTAGAGCAATGTGCTCGTGCTCTGAGAAGGTTGCAAGTAACTGGTTTGATTCCCACAGCCTGCACTCTGGATCTCTGAGTAAGACCATTAACCCCACACTGCTTCCCGGGTGCCGCACAGTGGCAGCCCACTGCTCCCCAAGAGGATGGGTTAAATGCAGACGTACATTTCTCCAGTGTGAGATTAATAAAGTTCTACTATTTATTTTACTTGATTTTTTTTACAAACTGTCAGAAACCGTCTCAGGGAAGCTCATCTGCATGCTTGTCATCTTCATCGGGGTCACCACCTAAATCTTTTAATTCATCTCATAAAAAATGGAAGGAAAAACCAAAAAGGTTTTGGTTTTATATTTTGGTCAAGTGTAAAAAAGCTTGAAACAGATCAGGATTTTTTCACTACTTTTGCCAGAAATTTTACTTACACAGACTTTGCTTTTAGAAACATATTTCCAGATTCATCATACAGTGAATCTTTAAATCCATTCCTTTATACCTTTCCTCCTCGCTCACATTAACTACACCTTCAGGTTTGAAATTATTCAACAATAAAACAAATAAGTTGAAATGTAAAATGCCTTTTTTGTTGCTATCTTTTTCTGGATTAAACTTTGATCACTTTTATTTGCACACTCAGTAGTGCTTATTCATATTGACTCACTTCCTTTCATAGACCGTGCTTGGAGACTGCTTCAACACCGCTGTCACTTACCTACTGTACAGAGCTAAAAGAATCCCACTTTTTAAGTTGACACCTTCAAACTGAGCCAGATATTCAGCTGTTGACATGAAAGAGCCAAATGCATTCTGTTGAGACCTTTTATGGTCAGATGAAAGATTAAGCTACTTCAAAATGATGTGAAACCTGTATGAAGGAGTCAGAATGAGGCTCTTAAAACTTAGAACATTACAAAATGTAAAAACTGTTTTAGTGGTTGCCAGTTTTAGGGTTAAGAACCCAAGTTTTGATATAATATTTTTGACTGCAATGTTTAAATAATAATCTCGGACCATAACTCTATCCATAGTACAATGAAAGCACTATTGTAGCACTATTTGCCTGTTTTCTCAAATATTTGAGCAAGAAGTAAAAAGATCTAAGATTAAATGCTTATTTTGTCAGAATTCGGAAAAAGTAGCAGGCAGAAAACAGAGGATGATTATTAACTGGATGTAGGAAGAGGGAAAAAAGCCAAGCAAACAGGTGAGAGCAATCAGGTGAGCAGTAACAACAGCTGAAGAGATGAAGGGAGGTAGAGAGGGGCTGAACAACAAGCAGGGGCAGACTGAGAGAAAAATAAACATAAAAATCAAGTTAAAGAATACAAATCAATAATGAATTAACTGAAAAGCAGCCATAGATGAATGAACTGAAAAGTAGCAATAACACAACATAAACTTAAAATATGGAAAATAAAATGCATAAGAAAATGAACTAAATGGAAAAAATCATGAACGCATAAACAATAAGGATAATACTGAAAAACATGAACACAAAATATTAAGGAAATGTTTTATAAGAAAAATTCTGGATAAATGAATTGATTGTTTACATTTTGCATTTTACACTTGCATTGTATGACTGCAGTTCACACAGGAGATCACAAAAAGGTCGCATATATATTGAAATATGAACAGCAACGCAAATAAATCAGATTTCGCAAAGAAAAAAAAGTCAGAATTGAGCATCAAGGCCTGCAGTGTGAACATAGCCTTAATGTCCAGTCCTGTTTAAGGTAAAAGCTGTTGGAAACCCTCCAGCTTTTCTGTTTTTCTGATAGACCAATTTTTTGGGTTTGTAGACCAAAAACCACCTAAGTACAGAAAAAATTTAAAGCATGTTTTTTAGACAAAGACTATAAATTTCTTTTCGCTGATAATTCTTGAAAAAAATTATTTTTAGGGTACTAGAGCAAAACTGCAGTATAGGAAAATATTCAGAGAAATAATATTTTTGTTTTTCTTGTAAGGTTCATTTATTTTTATCAGATTTCAGATAGTAAATAGGGAATGTGAGTTGATGTGTTTCACTTTTATTGTGCTGCATTTAGGATCCTGCTGGTGTTCTGAGAATGAACCGCAGCATTTTCAGCTCACTTTGTGTTTGAACGAGCTCTGAGAGCCTCTCCATGCTGTCGACTGTAACAAAACTCTCCTCTTCTTCTACTCCTTCTCCGCCTACTAATTTAGCTAATCTCTGTCTCACACACTTGGGACATGAAGGAAGAAAGTGAGACAGAATCAACTCCGACCACTTTTGCTTAAACACTTTAATTAGTAGAGAGGTTGCAGAATAAAGGGCTTTTATTTTGGTGTGCAGTGAGAGCATGGCTGGAGAGGATTTAAACTGCTCTCCCCCATGCCTATTTGTCAGCATGCATAGTTAATGGGAGGGCTTCTGCAGACGTACATTTTTATTTTTTGCATGTGTTTAATCTTCATTTCTAAAATATCTAATGCAACTTAAGCAAAACTAGTTATTTTTGTTTTGCCTTTTTATTCAACAACCGTTCAAAATAGACAGCTTAACGGTTGTGAAGCCTTGTTTCTGTAGTCAGATTACTGACAACTCAGATCTTCAGTGAAAGAGAACAGATTCTGACTATGCAATACTATGTCAGTCTGGGTGCTAATTTGTTCTTCAACCTTAAAGCTCTGGACCATGAGTCCTGGTGGGAAACATTTTGTGTCTATCCGTTCTGCTGCTCACTGTGTGCCAGCAAAATAAGCTGCACCTATGAATGAGGCCTGGCTGGTACAAGGAATAAGTAGCTCCTGCATTCTCCAAAGTCCTCTCTGTGTGGGGTGTGCATCACTGAATAATAGCTACTTTATAACCCTACCTTGTTGATCTAATGGTGTCTGATCAGTTGTGTTACCCTTTGAGTTTTGTTTTACCTCACTGGTCTGTGGCATTCGGGATCCTAAGGTGTATCGGTAGCAACTCTGAGCGCATCATACTAACATATGTGATGTGACTAGACTGGAAAGAGAGACTAGGTGTGATGGAGTCATCAAGGTAATTAGCATGTGAGCTTGGATCTAGCTGGTGGAAAGTCCAGCCGTGAGAGACAGTCAGTGCACGGATTCTACTTTGTGCAGTGGCTTGTTCATTTGACTGAATAGTTGGTCCCTGGGGCCCGAGCGCCTGTCACTTCATGTCACCTCAATGGGAATCACAGTGTGGGGGGGTGCGCCCTGAGTTAAACAGAATTGTACTCAGGTCACATGACTGAGAAGCACATCTGTTAGTCCAAAGGTGCAACCGCTAGCACTGAGTGACTCCAATGACACCTTACTTCCTGTTTGTCCTTCAACCTTGATTAAACACGCATACATAGACACGCATCTACAATCATATATGTGAGTATGGTTCCTCAGGGCGCTTATTCAACTCAGAAAGCTGCCCTCTTATTGGCTTTTCTCTTAACAGTGAGCAGAATCACCTAATAGCTGAATATGGTTGAAAATCAGATAAAGGTACAGTGGACAATCATCTTCCAGATTTAAGTTCTGGGGAATCATCTGTTTTATTTGTCCCACATGTTGTTCTTTGCGATGTGCTGACCTAATGCCTATCTGCATGCTCATTCCTTGCTAGTTTTCTCTTGCTGAGCATGCACATCTCAATTTTTTCAATGTATCCATTGAGTGTCAGTTTTAGTGATGCATTGTAACTCTTCTGTTATCTCCAAGTACTTATAAACTTTGACCTGTGCAGAGGGTCAATGGGGTTTCCACTTCCATACTTTATAGGCGTTCGCCATGGTGAGCTAAACAGCAGGTAAGATAGTCTTGCGCATTTACAGTTATAGAAAAAAGTGACTTGGTTTTTTGATACCTACATTTCTGAAAAGATCCTCAAATATACCTTTACTGTTAACCTAGAAACAAATCAGGTTGTTGAAGATGTCGAGGAGTTTAGTTGAAGCAAAGATCGTCCTGATCAACCAGGGTGACATTTTTTCGACAAACGAAGCAGTTCCCTTTGAATCAACCTGTGTAAAGGGTTGGAGGTATACTTAGAAATATTCACAGTCTTGGTTGTTTTTTTCTGATCGTACTTTTATTTTGGTCCTTGAGTTGTTACATATGCTGTTAAAGTGAAAGGCGGAAGTTAATTTGGTTAATTTTTCCCAATTGAGAGAAATGAATCTCAGTCTGAGGTTGCTTTGTACCAGATATTTGTTGTTTCTGATGTGTCTGTTGTGCAGTGGGTATTTGTTGTTCTCCAGGTGTTTGTTGATCCTAAGAGGTTTGTTAGTAAATGGGTGTTTGTTGGCTAGCAGGTGTCCATTGGTCTCCAGATTCTTGCTAGTTCCAGGCTGTTTTTAAGGCGTTTGTTGACTACCTGGTGCTTGTGGGTCATCAGATGTTTTCCAGTTTCCAGATTTTTGTTGATTTTTGGTATTTGTTGCTAACCAGGTGATTGTTGTCATGTGATTATTAGTTATTAGGTGTTAACAGCCGTGTCAAAATGGGATTTTCACATAAACATATCTTTATGTCAAACAATATATGAAGCCGTTGCCATCTCAACCTTGATGTTAACTGTCAGAAAACAACTGACGCATTGACATACCGACGTTGTGTGACCTGAGGAAGTGCTGACAGAGGTGTTTTCCTTCTTCTTCTTTGGCTGTGCCCGGTGCTTGTGTCCGGCTGCAGGTTGTGGTGAGGGATGGAGGTCTTGTGAGTCAATTTTGAAGCAACTTGATCAGCAGTTTCACTTCTGCAAATCATTCCTGGAACAGATGAAAATACCTCTGAAGACCAGTCAGTATGAAATTTTGCAATACCTGACACACACATTTTATGAAGCTTGTGTGTACAAGGATGCAGATGGTTTACTGTAGAACAGCTTTACTGTGACTTCGAGAGTGTAAGGATGAATAGATGAGAGCTTCGTTTGCTGTGGAGGAACAAACCTTTTTATGTTGCTTTATTTGCCACACCCCTTTAGCTGTACTACTTGACATTTTGTCTGTCTTCCAACAATGCAGGGGATTTTTGTTGTCTTCAATTTAGTTTAGTAATTTGTTTCTTAAATAGATCAGTTCCTGCTAAATTTTCAAACTTCTGATTGTATTGATTGGTGGTAACTTTTGACAATAGTATGTTTGTTTTATCTGTTACTGGATTGGAAAGTTTTACATGTTTATTTTTTATTGTATTTTGGGTCTGTGTTGGCACAGCAATGGTTGCATATTGACTGAATATTATCCTGATGTCTACTCATTTTTTGGCACAGTTATCTGGTTTGCATTTCTGCCTTTGCTCGACATACTTTCTTTTATTCAACAAATCTTTTGTCAGAGTTGGTTGAATTTCTAAACCTTTAAATGGTTCCGCCTCTGGAACAAAACAGGTCCACAGAGTCCAGATTCGCTTTGTCTGCTGCAGCTGATCCTGATGAATTCAAATCAGAAGCCACAAACTGACACAGAGCTTTAAAGGCTGAAGTGCGCCTATGCTGCTGCTCTGATGAAGAAGGAGAAGTTTGAGTGATGTTTCTTAAAGAGGTGGGAAGTTAAAATACCTGCAGTCATGAATTATTAGCAGAGAAAGTTTTTCTTGCACGTCTTCTCCCAGGAAGAAGGTATTCATTGGAGGGATTTAATAACTGCGCTCTTCCTCCTTTCTCTTTTCATAAGGAGTCATCCTCCACCTGGGAAGATAAATTATTTAGACATTTCGAATTCTCTCCCCCTTCCTGCCCCCCATGGGGGGCTGTTGGGCTGTAAACCCTCAAACTCCCTCATCATAGTCTGAGAATATCTATCCATTATTCACTATTAAAATCTGACTTTCTCTTAAAGTAACCTACATTTTTATGGACATGCCCCCCTAGAAACCTTGGAGACTGATGATTAATTGATTCCTCACCTAGAAAGACGAAGTTTGACGGGCTTCAAAATGCATGTAGAACAAGACTTTGAGTTCAAATGCTAAAAGAGTAAAGTTTTCGGGAGTTTTTCGTGGAACAAGGGGAGCATGTTCATGTTCATCATGAAACCTATTTACGCTTCACCAGCTATGTTCAGACACAAAAGTAGAGTTCACACCTCAGTGTTCTCCTTCTGAAACAGACACACACCAGTGGATGGCGGCTATGGTATCACCGTTTCACCTCTTATCAGAGCCCAGCAGTTCTGTTTTCTCCTCTATTTGTCTAATCAGGCGACACACCGAGGCCGCGGTGAGGCTTCAACGGACGCCCTAGTGCTGATAAACCTAACGTTAAACTCCTGCACATATCTGCAGACAAAAACAACTTGTTCCTGCTCTTTTAAGATCTGAACTTAGCTCTGAAATTACTAATTACTTTTATGATGAGGTAAAAAGTTGCCGAGGCAGATCAGGTTAACAGAACTTCTACTTGATTTGCAATCAGTCAGAAACTTGATATGAAAGTTATACAGATTTTTTCTTAAATTTAGCTTTTGGATACATCTGATATAATGAACACAACCATAGACATATCAATTTTGTGACGTTCTATTATAGTGTTCTGTAATTTCTTTTGTCTTTTTCTTTTTATCCTTATCTTGTCTGTTTGCCCAGTAACCACCTAGGGCTTCAGTAACCTATGTTTAACCAAAGAGCACAAACTGTTGTCCCACTTATATGCACAGTGGAGAATATTTTTGTATAAGATTTAAAACAGGATATGGTCATTTAAACATTTTTAAAAGATTAAAATGGCCTTATCAGCCCCCTCCCCTGCCTTTCCTTTTGGGTATGGTGCCGTTAGGATGTTTTAATAATAAATGTGGGAATCTTTAACCTTGTAACAAGATGGTAAACACAGAATCATTCTCATTGTTATCCTTCTTCTCTAATGGTTTTGTCTGGTGAAAGGTGTTTATCACAAAAACCTAGTCATAGATTTCAAACAGATGTGAAAATTGCAAAATCAGATGAATTAGGAATCTCCTAATCATATTTCTTTTTAATAAAAGTTAACGGTTAGACCCGTGACGCATCCAGGTGTGGTCAGTCTGCCGTTAGGTGTGATACAGAGACGGGTGGAGCTTGAGCTGAATGTGCTGCGGCCAGATTAGGAACATAGAATAATTTGTATGGTTAAAAGAGGAACTCAGCTTGATACAGTTACACCTAAACTGCTCAGTTAGCTTTAACAAAACACTGCATAAGGTTTGCTTTCTGCTGTATCCGAGGTCTTTTTGCTGTCACAAGATTAAAGCCGGCAAATGATTATTGTTATCATTGTGAGCAATCTTCACACTGCTGTTGATTAATTGATTGATTGATTAACTTGATTGATCTTACATTGGAGAAATCTTTTTGTTACTTCAGCTCAAATAGTCAAAGAATGTGTCGAAAAAAGTGCATGGATATATATACAGTATATACAGTGAATCCAAATATGACAAGGTTTTTAATTTTTTTATAGTAGGATCATTATACAGGGTTATTGCACAGGGTATTAACATTGGTATTTATATAGATTGATATCTATATTTATATATACAGTTATTGCACTAGGATCAATTATTGTTTGTTTCTTCAGTGGAAGGTGCATAGGTGACTCATGTCAGTCTTTTGTTTTACTGCTCAGTTTAATTAGATAGGACAGAAACTTAACAACATTGCCTCTAAACATGATGTTAAAGTGACATCGCTGTCAAGCAAATATGACATTACTGGCATACAGGGTATGCAAACATGTAACTTGTCACTGTGAATGAATGTAACATAACTGTAGGTCAAAGTGCTGTCACTCCATCAAAGTTGTGACATCACTGCATGCAGATGTCATATCATTATGTATAAATAAAATCTCAGTGCATGAAAACGTCATCTCCGTTTGTATAAATGTGCTATCCATGTCCCATGAGGTTAGTGCTTGGGGGGTGGGGGGCTCAATGACTGAACTTTATGGCCCTTCAGTGATGGCCGAGGAAGAGACAGCTACATCAGCTCCTGTCCTATATAGAGAGCACAAACTATCTACCCCTACACATCTTCACCCAGCAATTCCCCACTTTTGCCTTTCAGCGCTCAGCCTCAAGGGAAAGTTGGGTTGCGGTGACTATGATTACAAAGCAACTTGCCAGCAGAGGAACATCTTTGCCTCGGATGTCTCCCCCATCTCAGAGTCTTTCAGGGATGTTGCTCCATTCTTAGATGCAGCACACAAAACTGAGCAGCTGCCTCTTCAGGCTCCTCTTTATTTTCCCACATCGGTAGGCGCTTATGTTTGGAGTCGGCTGTTACTGAGCTCGCTTTTATGTCTGTGTGCAGCTGGAAGCCTGAGATGATTCACTAACAGTACATGTTCTATGGTGCATTTTTATGGAAAGATAAGACTTTGCCTGCTTCCTGTTTGTCATGTGATCAGAAATACAGACTAAACACTGGAAATAAATATGAGTAAAGCTTATATTGATTGATTTCCTAAAGCTTAATCAATCAATCAATCAATCAATCAATCAATCAATCAATCAATCATCAGACACAATCAATCAAACAGAGCTCTGCTTCTTCTCTGAGTCTGCCATGGCTGGCGGTGCCCAGTGGGGCCCATAAACAGTCTGGGAGCTGCACCATACTTGGGGGGTGGGGATCAGATGGAAGAGAATGGATTTAAGTGTTGGGGGGTGGTGATGATGTAGAGGGCTGTGACCCCCTCCTTGCCTCACTTTCCAGCCTGTTGCTCTGGTCCCTTCAGATAAATGAGACTAATTGAATTAGGAACCAAATACAATCAGAGCCTCAATCCAGGAACTCCCTGCATTCAGGGGACTCCACAAAAACACTGAAACCCACCCAAATGAGAGGGCACACCCCCAACACAATAGGACACCTGTTCAGAGGAAATGGCAGCAGGTGCAGTAATGCTTCAACCAGTCATGAATCTTCTGTTCTTTTTCTTTTAAACACCTCCAGCCTAAATGAAACTGGTGGATTGGCTGAAGCCTTGTATTGGTCCTTAACCACAGGCCTTTCAGATACTGTTCAGGGTGAGTTCTAAGGGGCTTAACAACCAGAGGTTCACCTGGAAATAGTTGGACTGAAACTGAATTGAAAATCAAGTTAAATGATTTTGAGACTTAGGAGAACATTTGGTAAAGACTACCCTGAAAGACTTTAGGGAATTCTGGGATTCCTCACAGTCTCCCCCTCCTGTATGTGTCACAATCCCTGGCAGTTCAAGCAGAAACCTGGTTTCCATGAGAACCATCTCCTCTCCTCCCCCGGGCTGTTGCCCAGGTGATCAGCTGATGAGAAGGAAGAGGAGGAGGAAACAGCAGCCTATACCTCAGTGTGAGGCAGGAGGCGCGTGGAGGCGGATGCAGCACCTGGACGAGCGTTGCAGGAGCTAGAAAATCGGCTGATGTTTACAAGGTTTGCTTTTGATACAGTGTTTGGTTATGAATGACAGGCTGATCAATCACCAAGGTTACATGCGTTCTACAGAGAACCTTTTTAGTGTTCAGGTTGCTTGTTTTTTCCTCTCATGCTCTTTTCTTGTGTTGCTGCTTGTTTTCTAGCACTGCGTGTGCCATATTTTTTGCCTTGGGCTCCCATTTGAGCTTTTCAGGTTACAGTAGTTTGTGTTTGTGCTGCTTTTGAGATCTTTCATCTCAAAAACAGCTGGAGACAAATGTGACAACGGAGAAAGTGTCAGAGGGGGAAGAAAGAAGAAGGGGGAGGAAGATTAATGTGTCTGTGTGGGAAGCTGAAGGAGGAGGAGAAGAGGGAGGAGTTTCTGCTTTGTCCTCGGCTCTCTGCAAAGCACAAAGACAGCTGACAGAGATGTTCTCTTTCACTCTGATGTGACAGAGATGTTTCCTGGTGGAGACTTTGAGAGACTGTTAGGTTGCAGCTGAAGGTTTGCTTCACCCCAGTGAAAATAAAGCATCATGTGACCAGTCAGACAGACAGCAATCTGTAAAAGTTTTAATAGTGGGATCAAAAGCTTTTGACCAATCAGAGCCTGAAGTTTTAATGTAAGTGTTTGTGTTACTTGTTCTGCACTTTTCACCACACAACCCTCAAGTAAATGACTGTTTGGGCTCCAAAAGGAGACATGTGCATTGATGAATATCTGGCAACCATTGCTATATTGTTTTTTATGTTTTTCTATATTCCTACTTTAAGGACATTCATGTATGCATCTACAGAAAATATTAAGCAACATTTCACATCTTAAAAGCCCCCATCCTTAGCTGCCACCTGGCTTACATGGTACTCTGAGCTCAGCCTCACCATTTGCAGGTGGAGGGCTCACATGGAGGTGCTCTTCAGTAGCCTTTCTGAGCTTATCCAGTCAAAGTTCCTTAACGCATGTTCACCAGATGAGCCGCACCTCCCAGGCTTTACATGAAGATGCCTACTTTTTGCCTTATGTTGTCAAATCATAACGTATTTCCTTCATTTATATTTTTTGATCAGATGGGATAGATCAGCATCCTGCTTTAGAACAGCTGAATGTTTCTACTGAAGCAGCTCACATTCTTTCAGACAGAAAAAAAAGAATTAATGGGTGGGGGGGGCATTTGGGAGTGTGTTTCATCTGATTGGGGGGGTTGGGGGGTCACATTAGACCCCCATGTATACCTAGGACCACACAGCGAGCGCTCCATCCCTCTGTGTTTGATCACAGAGAGCTTTACCCTTCTGAGGCGGTCACACCTCTTATTAAAGCTCAGTCTGTCCCACGCCCCCCTTCTTCGCCGACCCTCACCCCCCTCTCTCTTGGTATTCAGCCCAGGTCAGCAGATTTGAGCCCAGCCCACCGTGGCTCCCTTTTTAATTTGCACCTGTTGCGCAGTTGTCCGGGAGGCGAGAGCTGCAGCGGCTGCAGACAAAGATCATATTATGAACAGACTAATCTCCGTGTAGCGGAGAGGGTCCGAGGGTCAGAGATGGGGGGGGGGATCAAATCTGCAGCAGGAAGTGTGATAAGACGCAGAAGAGGCACTCTAGCAATCTGTGTTCACTGAACAAGCCTGAAATTCTGAGACTGTTCCTGTGGCTGGACTCCCATCTGCAGGCTGTTCCCATGATGTCATGCATCCTCACACACTTCCAAACCAAACCCTCAACACTGCACACACAATTCACCTCAGTCAGGTTCAACTCAGTTCAAGTCTACAGCCGGAGCGCAGCTGACAGAAAACACCAGACAAAAAAAAATGTGATTTAAAAACAAGTCTAAATTATGTAAAAGGATGTTTAAACTGTTGTTTTTGTTATTTCAGGTAAAAATCACAGATCAAAATGTTTCTGCATGTGCATTTCACTCTGTTTTATTTAAGTCCATCCTGCAAGGTTGTAGGTGTGCCTTTATTTACAGACAGAGTTCTGAGACTAAATGAGCAAATTGACAAATCCAGAAGGCACATTAGAATATAATATTTCAATGATTAGTTCGGAGGTGGATCCACAGTGAAAGGTGGTTCCAGATGTTGTGTTTTTTTTTTTTTTATTTGCAGCTGTGTCAGCTCCTCCTCTGTCTCTGTTTTTTAGTTGCGAACTATGACACTGTGCTGGAGACGACCTCAGAGACAGATGATGATGACCAGACGCTGCTCCGTGATGACAGCAGCTTCACGGGAGCTGCGGGAGAGGATGAAGAGGCAGGAAGTCCAGTTGGTGTTTCACATCTGGAGGCATCGCCCAGGGTTGGCCACACCCTGCTGTCTAACAAGGATCAAGAGGACTTGGAACACCGAGGAGAGGACAGGTGTATCGGTGAGTCTCTGATCATATCAGCAGCTCAGAGTAAGAGCAGAATAATGTTTGCTAAATAACAAAGCACAGCTATGAATCAGAAAAACCACAGGAGGGTTGGGTTAAAAACCAGGAAACTGAAGGTAGAACTAACTAGACAGAAAGCTAAGAAGGAACAAAATAGGAACCAATCGAGATCAACAAGAACTAGAGAGAATTACATTAAGGAAAACCAAGGAAACAAGCTTGAATAGGGAGCACTAAAATACCCATCAAAATCAGAACCAGGAAACAAGCGTGGAAAAGTACAGAGAGGAACCCATGGGTGAATCAGTTAGAAACCCAGGGAGATAACATCAAGAATAAAAACAACCTGTTAAGAGCTAGGGAAGAACCAGGTGAAAAACCAAACAATAACAGAATTAGAAGGAGTAGAGTGACCTTTCTGTGTTTCGTTCCTTTAGGGGAGCAAAGCACCGAATATGATGCTGTGGGACCTGAGGCATCTCTGCAGGTGGTGGAAAATGGTGCAGGTGAGATCAATAATCTATTCGGAATGATAACAGCTCCACAGAGAAAGATAAATAAAGCCAAACTAAATCACTTTCTTAGACAAAATAAAACTTTCATTATTTACGTTATATATTACTTGCACACATTATCAAATCAAATGTAACTGATTGTTCTTTTATCCTCACATTTTTTCTCTCAATCTCAATAAAGTTTATTAAAAGTTGAGCAGTTTTATGTCTTATTAAATAATTGATTAACGTGTTCTAAAATGTTAAAGTCTGTGCTTAGATTGTTGTCCTTAATTTGTGTGTAAGTTTTGATATATGCAAGAAATCAGTTGGTGTAATTTTCTGTTAGTCCCTGCATCTCAAGTGTTTCCTAATTTCCCCTTTTATGCTGATTATCTTCTTTTCTCTTCTAATCTATGTCCTCTCAGGAAGACAACTGGAAGGCATCTCTGAGCTGGATGAGTTGTTCCTAAAACGGAAGCTGGAAGATGACTGCGGTCACCACGCAACTATTGCAGAGTACCTGCAGCGCAGCGACACTGCCATCATTTACCCAGAAGCCCCAGAGGAGGTAACGCGACTGAGCACGCCTGAGGCAGCTGGTCAGGATGAGAGCGAACACGGTGAGAGTATAGACACAATACAGGGTTAAAAACAAAAACGTAAACACTATAAACAGCGAAAATGTGGCTCAACATGAAAATAGAACATACTGAAAAACTTAAGGTTATCGGGGTGGCTGCTTGGTAGAGAAGGTGACGTGAATTAAGGAGGATTCTCAATATCATGTAGTTTTACAGACCTGGCGGAAAAACAAGCCCAGTGTTCTGAGTATTCTGGGTTTAAAGGATCTCTTGTGACCTCTCATCTCTCCCTGCAGATCTGTCTTCCAGTGCCGCAGACGACTTCGCCCAGCTGCTCACCTGTCCATACTGTGAGCGTGGCTACAAACGGCTGACGTCTTTGAAGGAGCACATAAAGTATCGACATGAGAACACTGAGGAAACCTTCACCTGTCTGCTATGTGCTGAAACATTCACCCAGCGATCCCAGCTAGAGCGCCATATGACCACACACAAGCCTGCTATGGACCAGGTAAGCAAACACATCTGCACAATGTCAGCAAATGTCAGGTTGCATGGAAGGATGGATGGTTTATTGACCTATAAGCTCACAGTCCTACTGTGTTGGGTACCATCCTTGAGTCCTCCTTGAGTGATTTCTTTTCTGATAACCTGTTAACTTTGGATCCACCCAAATACTGTGAATGCATCCTGTGTAGGCCGATCCTCTTCCTGCGGCAGCAGCTGTGTTTGGGCGTGCAGCCTGTAAATGCAGCTCATCACTCGGTGCTCTAATCTAATGATGAGGCCGTGTTAAACGCTTCCTGCACACGCCTGTTCTCTGCTCCTTAGGATCCAGGAGTCTTATTAGAGTCAGTAACTAAGCTCCAAGTCATTCCATTTTCCAATTACACCATGATCGTAATGGGATTACCTTGTCCGAGCAGTTAGTTGTCAGGATCCTACAGTTCATCAGACCTCCTCACAGACTGAACCAAGACCAGATGGTCTTTTCCCCGCTGGGCTGGAGAATCCTAATCCTCTGAGTGTTTATGAGAGGACTCCCTGAGTTAAACCGTTAAACTGAGAAGAGAGGCTGAAGTAGATCGGTTCGTGTTTCAAAACAGAAACACTTATGTAAACCCCCTGTGCTGTTTAATCACTGCAATGAAACACTCCAAGGTTTTATCAATGGAAAAATTGAGACATATTGTCAATAGCTGCAATGGATGGATGGATGCATGGATGGATGGATGGATGGATGTCACTTCATCCTGTCTACCACCACAAAGTCAGATCCATAGGTTCAAAGTGAATCACATTCCACAAATTTTGTATTTTTATTTAAACTACAGTTTAAATAATAGTTTAAATAGTTAAACCTGTTAATAAGCAGCATCAGAGAAAACACATGAAAGAGGCTTTTTATCACCAAAAAAATATGATTGCTGATATTTGGGTTTAATGTGAAATAAAAAGATTTGAACTCCCTCTCTGCTATGGGAACAGGAACCCCCAACCCCACCCCAACCCCAATCACCCGGTGTTGTTTATTTGTGCATTTGCATTTGAAATGGTGGGAATGCACCTCTACCAGAAACTGCCGCCTCTGAACCGAATCAGCCCACGCTGTTCTCAGAATGCCTTCTGCAATCATTCTTCCAGGAGAATCTCTTTCTATCCTCTCTACTCCACTCCCACTCCTCCTCCCTGTAATCGGTTTCTTCTCTCTGCAGCCATCACTGCTCAGTGAAGGAGCTGTAAACCGCAAGTTCAAGTGCAGCGAATGTGGAAAAGCCTTCAAGTATAAGCACCACCTGAAGGAGCATCTCCGTATCCACAGTGGTGAGTGGAGGATAGGGTTAGGGGAACAGATAAATGGACAAACTAGGAAAAAACTGTTTGGGTTTTCTGATTAGTTTCATAGCTCTTTATGATCATTTACAAAGTACAACTTCCACTCTTTTTTTTACATATTCATACAAAGAGAAGACAGTGAGAAAGGATTTTTTTTTATATATCACAAAGAAACAGATAGTTCCTTTTCATGGAGGCCATGTATAGCATAAAGCCTTTAATGTGGAAATGTTATGTTTTTAAAATTTTTGATATCCTTAGTCATTGGTAATTTGAGGCAATTATACTAATAATCAGGTAATTCCCAGCACTATGTAACTTGATTAGGTGAGAAAAGGAATGTATGGATTTAATCTTCAAAGTTGCAAATGTAAGAAAGAATTCATTTATAGACAGAGTTGTGTTTAGACACAATGGACCCTACAGTTTGAAAGTAATCCCTGTTTTTTTTTTTTTGCAGGTGAAAAGCCATATGAGTGCTCAAACTGTAAGAAGCGCTTCTCCCATTCAGGATCCTACAGTTCCCACATCAGCAGCAAGAAATGCATCGGCCTAGTTGCCCTTAATGGACGAGTACGCAATGGGAACAACAGCAAACCTGGCTCCTCTCCAAACTCAACAACATCATCACCGGGAAGCCCTGCATTGTCCCATCTCCGGCAAAAACTAGAAAATGGGCGACTACTTGGTTTACAAGACCAACAAGGTCAGCTAGACATCAAAACCGAGCCAATGGACTTCAATGAGTACAGAATGCTAATGGCTTCACAGCATGGGTTTGGGGGACCAGGGATCTATCTAAATGGTCGTAGTGGAAGTCCCCTGAGTATTCCAGGCCCCTTTCAACAAATGGGTGGCATTGGGCTTGATCTCCCCCTCCTGGGCTACACTGGACCTCTTGGAAGCAGCCTAAGTGAGGTACAGAAAGTGCTCCAAATTGTGGACAACACTGTTTGCAGGCAGAAGATGGACAGAAACTCAGAGGAGTTGTCCAAGCTCAGGGCTTATATGAAGGAGCTGGGTGCCCAGATGGAGGCACAGGTGATTGGCCACAGTAGTCCTACCAAAAGCATCATTGACTACACGCTAGAGAAGGTCAATGAAGCCAAGAACCTGATTAATGACTCCAAGATGCAAATGGATGTTAACAAAGAGAAACCAAACCAATCAGTTGATCTCAGCAGTGAAGAAAATTTGTCCGACAGACAAAACCAACTCCTGACATTTTCCTGTCAGTACTGCAAGGAAACCTTTCCTGGACCAATCCCACTTCATCAACATGAGCGCTACTTGTGTAAAATGAATGAGGACATCAAGGCAGTTCTGCAGCAGCCAGAGAGCAGTCCTGTTGGCTGCAGAGGGCAAAAGGCTGATGAACTGTCACATAGTGAGGCAGCAAACAGCCCTACCAACCCATTCAAGGAGCACATGTCAGTGCTGAAGGCCTACTTTGACATGAACACTGACCCCAACTCTGAGGAACTGCTCAAGATTTCGCTTGCTGTTGGCCTTCCTCAGGAATTAGTAAAGGAGTGGTTTTCACAATGGAAAAGTCAAAACAACCACATGGACAGTTTAAGAAAAAAAATCCACATTCCTGAACCGGGTGGAGCCGACCATAATTTGAGTCGGTCTCCAGTGTCTCTTCCAGTTGTAGATTTACGCAATGGCTTCATTAACAGCGATGGTTCCTACAGAGTCAAAAAGACCAATGAGTTTACAGCCCATAGGCAGACAAAAGGGGAAAAACAACAAGATCCTGCGGACCCCTTACGAAGCAACACTCCATCACCCTTAAACCTGTCTTCCACCTCATCAAAACACTCCCAGAGTAGCTCTTACACTCCAAACAGCCTCACTTCAGAGGATGCCCATGGGGATATTCCTCTGGATTTGTCGTTGCCCAAACACTTGGCACAGAAGCGACCAAGGCCCAATGGTTTTATCACCGACCACAATGGGGAGCTTTCAGGACATGAAAAGGGATCTGAACCTTTAGAGCTTGTAAACATTAAGAAGGAGGTATTGAGCTCTGATAGTGGTAGGATCTCTATTCATCCGCTGGAGAAAAGCACCAGTCCAATTTTTGGGATTAATCCCTTTGGTGGTGGTCCTATGTATACCTCCTTACCACCCCATGGAGCCTTTTCTCCTGCCACCTTCATAAGTCCTGCCCAGGCCACCATCCCAGGTCTTAGGCCTTATTCCGGTCTTGACCCCATGAGCTTCCTGCCTCACATGGCCTACACCTATGCCCCAGGAGCTGCAACATTTGCAGAAATGCAGCAAATGAGAAAGTACCATCGGAAAGCAGGTTTCCAGGTAAAACTATAGAATGATATAGAAAAATGTCTGTGACTTTTATCACTACTGTTAGTTTAGGCGAAGTTGGTCAACTATATGAAACCTTACTTCTTAGATACAGTGCCAGCCATAAGAGCAAAAGGACTGGAAACAGTATTAACGTAAAAAATATGTTATGATTTGAGGGCCATTTCTGCAGAGGTAAACTAGAGTTCTGCTACCAATGTTGCATCTCCTTGTAGTTTAGGGACTTTTTGGGCCCTGAAAGTCTTAAACTATTTCTTTGAAGGAGCAGGGAAGTTTCTGGATGAGTTTTCATACCATGATTTGAACATTGCTAGATGATTATAGCTCTTTAAAAGCTTTTAAACAGTGAAAAATAGGGCCCAGAGAAAGACATAATCAAAGTGAAGTCGAAAGATAGATTTTTTATTACATTTTTCTTTTCATTTTAAATAAAAAGTTTGGCACATCAAACTGATTTTGATATGGCTTTAAATTACAAAGCAAACCCCCACCACCACCACCAAAAGTATATTGATAGATAGAGCCCTTAATTCATTTTATCACAGTTTGTAGCAACTAGCATCCATTTATTTTGGCTAACTTCTAAAAAAAAGTCTTTGGTGTTGGCGTGGAAGTGGTGCTGCTCTCAGTTGTTCTGTGACCAACAATCAGTCACATTACCACAGGGTGAAAAACAAAAACTAATGGGAATTGCTACAGCAAATTAGAACTGAACAACGCAAGTCACAGTCATTATACTAGTATCAAAACTTGTCATAGTGTAAGAGTAACCTTTTCATGTTCCTGATGCCTTCATCTGATCGAGATTTGTTTGGCTGACATAAAGTACGTATATTGAGATGGAAGAGAACATTGGGAGGAAGGAGGAAAATAGGAGAGTAAGGAAAATATTACTACTATCATTGCACTATTTAACAATATTCCATTGGCATGTTGTTGTGCAGCTATACTGCAAATATAAATTACCTTTACTTTAAGAAAGAATGGTTTATAGATCTTAAAGGTACTGGCATCAGCAAACAAAATGGAGGACAGCCAAAGGGTATGTAAAGGTTTTGCTAGTGTGTTTTGGTTGGTTAAAAGGGATGTGTTGCATAAGCTTCCAATTTGTTAAATATTAAATTAAATTGATGTGAAAGAGGAAAATCTTGAATGTTTTGACTAATGTATCATATTGCAGCTTCCTCATTTACTTGATAGAAAAAACTTTTGATGGATGACTTGAAACCTCCTCTCTAAAAGAAGTTCTCTTTCTGACTATACTTTGACTCCTTAAAAAAGTTACCTGAACACTTCTCCTGCACACTAGTATATTTTATCCCCTCCCCCACCTGTTTTTATATGTCTCCTGGATGAAGGGACTTACCCAGGTTGGGCCCTTAAGCCCCGTCCAGACTTGGGATCATGGGGGCGGGGGGTGGCAGCAGAAGGTGTCTCGGAGCATGAAGTGGCCAGTGTGTGGGATTATGACTGAAGCTCTGTCTTTGTCTCAGGGAGTTGCTGGGCGGGGCGGCAGACTATCTGTCGAGCCTGGATGACCTGACAGACAGCGATTCGCTGCTCTCCAGGAAGAAGATTAAGAAGACTGAAAGTGGCGTAACGCTGCGGTGACTTACCAGCGACAAAACATTCCAGAAGACCAGTTCCCTCCTAAGACACAAATATGAGCACACAGGTATATATAACACTTGGACATTTCTTTTTAATCCCCGTTCTCCTTTCACTTCTAATTTTTTACATTTTGTTTTATTCCCCAACCTTTACTTCTGTTTCTCACTTAGCTTCCCGCTCATTAACTCTTCTACTCTTATTTTTTTCTCTGCAGGCTGTGGCCTTTAACACATTATTCTCTTCTTTGCGCTTAAGCAGCTTGGTGGGGAAGTTGATCACTGAGAAAATGTTCTGCAGCATCAGTTTCAGACTGTATGTGTGTGGAGGGCGGGTTCAGCTTGTCATTGTGTCTGGAGTGAAGAACCTGAGGAATAATTTATAAAAAAAAAAAAAAGAGATTTAGCTTTTTATTATTAAGCCTGGAAACAAGCCCGTGGTGCTCAGTGGTAAAATAAACTTACTCTCAGCCGTCATGTTTAACATGACAGTAAAAATATAACTCTTTTTAACAGCAAACAGTTTTTACTTTTTATTTTTTTCAAAAATGTGATGTGAAAAAAAAGAAAAAAAAGCAAGATATACAATTAAAACTTTTGTAAATTGTAGAATATAAAGAGAGAAAAATATAGATATCTGTTTTTATTCATTGTTTTTAAAGCAATCCTAAAACAGATAATTAACAAAATTCAGCCTACTTCAGAAGTAAATGTATGCACTTATATCTTTTAGTCTTGTTATTATCACAAAATGTTTGATGGCAGTAGAATGATTTATGGTATATGTTTTATAAGAACATTGACATTTAGCTCTAAGTCATTAACCTAACCATTTCTTGCATGTTTGGTGGTTAAAGCATATTGAGTATAGCTGAGTGCTGATCTCTCATCTTGGGCTTTTGGTGAGAAAGTGATGTTGTGTTTGTTTTCTTAACCGAGGAAGTTCTGACCCGCACATTGATATTATGAATCAGTGATTGTAAGTGATTGTGGTCATGTGGTCAAACATAAGCTGCATGCATCAGATTTATAAAAAGAGATGTAGTGCTTCATTTGCTTGGGGAGCATATCATGTTGATATATGGTTGTTAGCTTATATGTACGATTAGCAAATGTCAAAAATCAATCCTAATCTGCAAAGTAAGACCTGGAGTAAATTGTCCCAGTGTTTTTCCAATCTTTTATAATCAGTATGTAATTATCAAGCAGGGTCAAACTCAATTTTGATACCAAGTAGATGCGGAGACACCAATCTCAGAAAAACTATCTGGTACCACGGTATCATGTTTCTTTACTGGATTTTCTTTAAAACACAGGCTGGGGGGGGTTAAAACCAGAACTCTGTTCCGTGGAGGTGACAAAATGTCATCCTACCTGTTTTATTCCATCTTTCTCTGCATTGCATCATCCCATCATCATGTTGGCCAGATAAAGCAATCCTAAGCAGGAAAACAGGCAATCAGTATTTAAACCCACAAACTTCATGTTTAATTCAGGAGTGTTATGTAAAAAGTATCTCGCTTAAATGTTCTGGAGGTCTGATGTTTCCTGTATGAACTCTGTTTGCACTTTGTTTTTTTTACATTTTAATGTTTCCTGTTTATTTCTGTTAACATCTGACCTGAAGTTCAACAGCGTACTGATGATGTTAAAAATAACTAAACCTAATTACTAACGGGTTTTCTGTGTTTCATTTCAAACTTACAAGCTGAATTTGGACTAAACAAGAAACTAGATTAACTCTAGCTAGGAGGATCAATATTTGCAGCCAGGTCGTGCAAAACAGGGATTTATTAAGTGATGTGAGCACTTTTGTAAAAGCTGGAGTTTTGTCAGATTGCTGCTCTTAGCTTTCAGATGTATGAACGCAATGCCAGGGAAGAAAGAAGGAATGGCAGCCTCTATTGGTCAGTCTGGGAAAGATTGAAAGAAAATGTCCTTTCTTTACAACTTGTAGTCTGTCATTTCAGAGAAATATCACCAATGAAAAAAAAATGTATCATTAAAACAGCCACTTTAGATCACCAACAGGAAAACAATCCTATGGCCGCCACAAATCTCTAATAGAATTAGTAAACAAGTAAACAGTCAAGGTGAGGCAGTTGTCTGGTTAAAGTCTTGATATCTACCTGATTGACTTACTGGGACCTGAAGAGAGCTGTACAGGGACACTCTTATGCTAAGTGGTGATGTGATAAGCTATTAGTTAGAAACAACTTATTCTCAAAAACTTGTTTGAATACAGAAACCTAACAGTGTCCAATAAATTATTGAAATAACACAACACCTGACGAATTACAGCTTAAAACATTTTTTTTAATAGAGTTTGTTTCCAAGCTGAATATGCAGTTGGGGTCTGCACCTATACATTTGCTCTACCTTCACCTCTTTCACTTCATTGCAACATCTTCATTTAACTCCCCAACACAGGAGCAAAAGGCCGTCACATCGTGTAGATTTTTTTCTAACGTGTGTGGGTGTGTGTGTGTGTGTGTGTGTGTGTGTGTGTGTGTTCATCACACACACACATCACAGTCTGCAAGGTTATGGGATGTTTTAGGTTCTCCCAGTGTGTCTGTTGGAACAACCTGGCTGCATGTAGCTGGGAGCTGAGCTTATGTGTGTGGAGCCGTGTTTCTGGTGAATGTGTGGGTGGGATGCCTGATTGGATCGGGTTCTGCCTGTCGGTTGGCAGCAGGCAAACCATCCCGCTCAGTCAGATGGAAGAAATTTCCACCCATATGGAGTCATAGTAAATTCAGCACACAATGTGCGCGTGTGCGTTTGACAACTGTGCAGATTTCCTGCCTCTTCTCAGGTTACATCTGGTGCCATAGTGTTAGTGAGGCTATGCCCCGTGATAATTTTTCAGCTATCTAATGGTGGTCATGGCAAGAAATGGACACAGGGCATAACCGCACTCCTAATTAGACGTTCCTAATTATGAACAATAGAAAGTATTATTCCAATTGAAAGTTCGAGTGAATGGCCATGGTATGGCTTATAGCATTAGTGTAAAAAGTCAGTATCCTGTAATTTTTAGAGGTTGTCCTCCTTAAACAGGTTTGAGTGAAATCAATGTGTTTTTAGCAAGGCGGTGTAGATCAGGGTCAAATGCTGAAAAGGTTACTGGACCTTCACCTACACCTGTTCACAGAGTGTTTAATCCAGGGATTCACATGTGTGACAGAGAAATGTGCAAAAAGCAACATGTATAACTGCCTGACAGTTTATAATGAAGCCAATTTAATGGTCATGCAGAGATCCACAAGGGATGGACTTTAAATGGTTGTTTAAGCTCTAGATATATCTATAGCTTCAACTTCCCCATCATTGTGTTAAAAGACAGCTTAAAGACAATTTCTGAAACATTATCCCTGGGTTGAGGAGAAATAATATTGGACTGTTGTTAACTGGTCTGAGGTATTTTCTTGGGATAAAAATACATTTATTACTTTATTGGGAAATCCAGCTACACTGGAGGGAGAGTGGAGAGGCAAAAAGGAGGATCTAAAATAATTAAATTTCAAGGTGAAGTTTCCACATTCAAGAAGGATTTGGGGAGGAATATGACATTTCTTGGTGTTGGTCCGCTGTTTTATCAAGTCGAAAGTCTGGCATTATTTTATGCTACCCTCTGCTGACAAGCATTTTAGAGATGCTGGTTTTATTTACGAAAAGCCTGCAGATGAACTGAAGGACGCTCTAAAAGCACCCTGGGCTTTCTGATCTGTTCATCAGAGCTGATTGTCTCCATGTTACGCCGCAATGATCTAATGATTTACTCAAATGGAAAACAAACCAAGAACAGAAAGCATAAACTGTACTACCTTGGTCAGCCAGAATGAATTACGTGGAAACCAATTTGGTCTGGTAAACCACCAGATCTGGCCCGACCAATAACAGCGGGCTAAGGGGGACTTCGTGATGTGTCACTCTCAGCGCCTTTTTGCTTTTCTGCTAGCATAACAGCAAGCTGGTGACTGCAAATGATCAATATTTTAATGATGCTCTCGGATGTCCCCAGTAGGATTGAGCTGACCTTAAACCCTTAACAATGGACGTCTTTAGTGCCATTTATTTTTTTAAAAACATATATTTGCTGTTTCCCGCTTGACATTTTTCACGGACAACAAAATTACAGAAAACAGAGCGCATCGCTTGTAGGTTTGAATCACATCCTAAGTTATCTGATTAGCTCTAACCTAATGAGGCTGACCTTGTTGGTCCCACCTTTGAATTCCAGCCCTATTATATCTTTACCAGACTGATACGCCATGTAACCTCATGTATGTCTGGATGGCCAGGCTAAAATTATATTATAGATGGACTTCAGATTAGACCAACATGTTTGGAAAATATTTTGGATTTTTTTTTTGTTAAATTCTAATTTTGTGAGTATTAGATCATCATTATCTATAAACTATTAATCAAAAACAACAGAAATAAACAGTCGAAAAATTTTACTGTGTGATGAATCTGTATAATATGCAAAATGTACCTTTTACATAACTGAAATTAAATCTTTGTGGACTTTTTAATTTTTACGCATGTTCTGTTTTAGTTACTTTGATAGATGAGAATTAAGCTTTTAGTTGTCACAGATAAAAATATGAAGACATTTTTGCTGATTTTGTCTCCTGAAGCTGGTTGCTCCGTCCTAACCGTCTCCAACTGTCTCCTCTATGTGTGTCTCCAGGTAAACGTCCACATCAATGTCAGATCTGTAAGAAGGCCTTCAAACACAAACACCACCTCATCGAGCATTCACGCCTGCACTCAGGGGAGAAGCCCTACCAGTGTGACAAATGTGGCAAGCGTTTCTCCCACTCTGGCTCGTACTCGCAGCACATGAACCATCGCTACTCCTACTGCAAGAGGGAGGCTGAGGAGCGTGAGGCGGCAGAGAGGGAGGCTAAGGTAGGACCGCTGGCTGGAGGCCTGGAGCCCACCGAGTTGATGATGAGGAGGGCCTTTCTGCAGGGATTGGGACCTCTCGGTTTCTCTGATCCCGAAGAACAGCCAGAAGAGGGCTGTGGTACCATCTTAAGGGACGGAAGAGAGGGAGGAGGAGAGCAGGAGGAGGGGGGAGTGGACAACAAGATGTACGAGGAGGTGACAGACGGACACGAGGCAAGATTCAGGAACAGAGAGGAAGAAGGGGGTGATGGCAGGAGCCAGATGGACTCAAAGCTCGATGAAGGGGGCAAAGACTCAGCACAGCTGATGGACACTTGTTCACGAGAAGGGAAGACAGACGGCACGTTGGAGCAGGAAGACTGATGGAGGAAAATGGACTGAGAAAAATAAAGATTAGTCCGTGAGGTTCAGTATTTGCTTCATGATGAAGGATAATAGAATGCCGATTGCAGGATGTTGGTCATGAGTCAGATCTATATCCAAACTTGTGTTATACATCAGGCTTCTGGATAAGATCAACAATGATATCCGGAGGGCGTGGTTTACCTAGGACACCTGTTACTCTCTGACATCATACCGATTTTGAAGGCTCCCACTGAGTTAAATCTCTTTATTCAACTAAGCTCTAGTTTATAATGTTCAGTCTGATTCTTTCCAGAAAGCAATGATTTTTTGAAGTTGCCACCTTTAGCAAATTTTTGATTTTGCAGTTAAATTTTACTCCCAATCTATGTAATCTATAAAACAAGTAAAAACATGTATGAAACTTGTGTTTGAACTCTGAACTCCGTTTTTTTTCTTTTACAATTGATTTTTTCTTTTTTTTTCTTTTTAGTAAAGTATGGATTTAAATATAAATATTATTTTTATATTTGCAAATTAAAGTAAGCAATCTGTTTAAAACACACATAATTACTTGAAAACTTAATCCAAATTCCTTCCTTATATAGACTAACATTAAACTATGTAAACCTACCTTAAATCACCGCTTGTCAAAAAAGTTAGTTTTAAACATGTCCTTGATTGGTTTAAACTGGTAAAGTGGTCATGGTGTACAATGGAAAATTTATTTTGATACCCAAAAATGTTGGGTCAAAAAAAAAAAAAAAGGCAATAACAGGTAAA
>JAGKQL010000558.1:0-38237 GCA_018398635.1 Cyprinodon brontotheroides
ATTCATTTGTTGCATCTTCATAAACAAATGAATTACCTTAAAAAAAAAAAAAAAATTTGTTTTACTTACTTTTACCGTAGAGGACATCTTGGAAGCAAGTCAAATAAGTAAGATTCTTTGGCTTGTTTTCCTTCATTTTGAAATAGTCAGTTTGGGCTTTATACCCCAAAACTGATGAATTCTTCCTTTTCATTGAAGAGGATACAAGTAGGAGTCTTTTGCAGTTTGTTGACCAAATTCTTCTCCCCACTTCTTTACATGGATATCACTTTTAGCTTCCTTGGCAGTCAAACTGAAGGCATGTCCACTATATGCAGTACCAAAAATCTATTGCTATGACGAAAGAGTCCCCATGTCTAATACATTCAAGCTGTCCAGCTTTGTGGCACCTTAAATGCAGAAGTCACAGCACCTCTACTAATGTTAAAGGGTGGAGTCAGCAATAAGTCAACCTTTGGACACCTAATATGAAATTTAAAAAGGCATGACACTCTGTAGACTCAGTGAGGACAAGACTGCACTAGAGGAAAAAGGATTACACACAGAGACAAGTTAAGTTAAACACACTCTCTGTAAATCTGAAATGTGTTAACTGCCTTTTTTTATTTGATTATTTTAAGTTAAAGAAAACTAAGCGTTACTTTACTAAGCCATACTCCTGACCAGTTTTTTTAAATGTTACATGAGCTAAATAAAACTGTCAGATGGACCTTAAACTATTTTAATGGCAAATTAATTTTATATTAAACTGAACTTAAATTTTACCAATTTTCCTCTTTGACATTTATTGTACATTTTAGGCATGGATATGGATTTTCCCTCTATTTCTATATTATTCCATAATGTAATTGAAGTAGTGCATTAAGTGAAATTCAGAATTATTTTTGATTCTGATGACTTAAGAAAAACAGCTTCTAAAAATTATTCTTCACTGTATCATCATTCATCCAATATGACTCACTTTTATCTGATCACATATATGCAGGACTTTTCCTCAGATCTTTTCCTCAAAATCATTTGGGAAAAGGAGGGCAAAGTGATACAATCAGATGAGGGCTCACCACATCTTGCTTTAATCAGAATTATATGTCAAACCCCAAACCATAATACTGCAGGGTAATAAGGTGTAACATAACCATTATGTTGTTTTCTCTTTTTGTATAAAGTACATTAAACTGTACAGATAGCAAACTGTCTTGTAGAACAGTTATGACATTATTTTAAATCTCCACTAAAAAATGATGATGGAAATTAACATGCTGGGTTATTTTGGTGTGGAGAAATGTATTATTTAAAAAGGGGCGTGTGCGTTGACCGGCGGTCACGGCTTGACAGGTGAGGAAGATGCGCACTGACAGGTCTGTGCAGCGGAAGTTTTTGTCTGGCTTTCGGTTAAAAACAAGTCAAAAAAAAAAAAAAAAAAGGAGGAAAGATAAAACATAGCCATAGATTGTCCCAGTGCTGCAGACCAGCCATGTAGAAAACTGATCGGAGTTTGCACCCAGAGGATGCCGCCCAGGGGAAAGAAAGACGCTCCGGTGATGTTGGGATCTGAAGGTCTGTCCACCTTTCTCCAGCAGAGGGCGCCCTGGGTCTCCTGGAGCTGAAGTTGACTACCACACCTGCAGCTTGTTTGCTCATCAGGAGACCAGCATTTAAGGAGAGGCAGAGCAACACTCCAGTGCCAGAGTGTTATGCCAGTTATGGTTAGCAAACCTGAGCCGACCTGCCTGTCTGATTCTCTGACTCCCCTGAAACCTGAACCATAACCTAACCTGTTTTTGTCCTCTCTGCTTCCTAGGAAGAACCTGTCTGAGCCCAGAAACTCAGGAGGAGTTTCTCAGTCTGAAACCAGCCTGTCTGATCTCTGAAGAACCCTGGAAAGTAAATCTGTCAGTAACCTGCCTGCCCGCTCTCAGAAGAAACTGGAAGAGAAACTCAGATCAGAAACTGCAATATCAGAAATCAAGCCTCTGCCTCTACCAAGCACTCTCCCTGCCTTCTGCCTCTGGACCCTCCTGGTTCCCCTCCTCTGCCGCTCAGCTCAAACCACTGAACAGGTACAGACCTGCACTCATTCAACCAGCAAGCATACTTGGACATCAGCTAACCATTCTGTCCCTCTCTGCAGAGAAACCAGTCGTGACCAGTCTTGGACCTGTTTCCCCTCGAATCAGTTCTTTATTAACATTGTGTATCTAAATAAACTGTTGAACTTTTCCCTCTGAGTCCGTGTGTTCTGCATGTGGGTTAGAAACCTTGGTACCAACATGACAGGTGAGATCTGGACCTTCCTGGACATCCAGGATTTTAGCTTTGACTTCGGAGGATATGGAACTCCTGTTTGGACATATTTAGTAAAATAAAAAGAACGGACAGTTTTGGACTTTCAGTTATTAGGGTTGTTTGTCAGGTGAGGGATGCTGTCAGGTTGAAGAAAGGAGGCCTATCGGGCCTTTGTGGCCTGTGGGACTCCGGAATCAGCTGAGGGTACCGGCTGAGGCGGCGGCATGTTCGGATGGTTGCTGAGGCAAAACTCGGGTGTGGGAGGAGTTTGGAGAGGCCATGGAGAAAGACTTCGGTACGGCTTTAAAGCGAATCTGGTCTGCATCAGTCTCAGGAGAGCGGTGCAGCACCAGCACTGTTTATAGTGGGATGGTGTGCTGCTGACCTGGACTCGGGACGTTGTGGGGTGGAATTGGCGGAATACTTCGAAGACCTTCTCAATCCCACCAACATGTCTTCCATTGAGAAGCTGGGCCTGAGGACTCTGGACTGGGCTCTCCAATCTCTGTGGGCGAGGTCGCCGAGGTGGTTAAAAAGCTCACCGGTGGCAGGGCCCCGGGGGTGGATGAGATCCGCCCGGAGTTCCTCAAGGTCCTGGATGTTGTAGGGTTGTGTTGGCTGACACGACTCTTCAACATTGCATGGACATCGGGGGCAGTCCCCCTGGATTGGCAGACTGGGGTGGTGGTCCCCCTATTCAAAAAGGGGGACCGGAGGGTGTGCTCCAATTACAGGAGTCACACTCTTAAGCCTCCCCGGCAGGTCTATTCGGGGGTGCTGGAGGGGAGGGGGGGGGGATAGTTGAACCTCGGTTCAGGAAGAGCAGTGTGGTTTCCGTCCTGGTCGTGGAACAGCTGGACCAGCTCTCCACCCTCAGCAGGGTCCTGGAGGAGTGCATGGGGTTAAGCCCAACCGGTCTACATGTGCTTTGTGGACTTGGAGAAGGCGTTCGACCGTGTCCCTCGGGGGAGCCCACAATGGGGGTTCTCTAGGGGGCTCACGGTGCGGGGCCGCTGATGCGGGCTGTCAGGTCCTGTATGACCGGTGTCGGGGTCTGGTCGCGTGCGGCGAGAGTAAGTGGGCTCATTTCGGTGAGAGTTGGACTCGCCAGGGCTGCCCTTTGTCACGATTCTGTTCATTACCTTCGTGGACAGAATTTCAACCAGGGTGTTGAGGATCGTTTTGGTGGCCTTAGGATTGCGTCTCTGCTTTTACGCCCAGATGATGTAGTCCTGTGGCTTCATCATCGTGCGTGATCTGCAGCGCTGCGCTGGATCGGTTACGCAGCAGTGTGAAAGCGGCGGCGGGATATGAGAGATGATGCCTCCAAATCAAGGCATGGTCTTGAGCCGGAAAGGGTAGAGAGTGCCTTCTCCGGGTCAGGGGTGAAATCCCTGCCCCTAGTGGAGGAGTTTAAATATCTTGGGATCTTGTTCACGAATGAGGGGAGGATGGAGCAGGAGATCAACAGGCGGATTGGTGCAGCGTCTGCCGTGAAGCGGGCGCTGTACCGGTCCATCGTGGTGAAGAGAGAGCTGAGTCAAAAAGCGAAGCTCTCGATTCACCAGTCGATCTACGTTCCTACCCTCATCTATGGTCATGAACTCTGGGTCATGACCGAAAGAACGAGATTGCGGATACAAGCGGCCGAAATGGGTTTCCTCCGTAGGGTGGCTGGGCTCTCCCTTAGAGATAGGGTGAGAAGCTCGGTCATCCGGGAGGGACTCGGAGTAGAGCCGCTGGTGAGGTGTTCCGGGCACGTCCCACCGGGAGGAGGCCCCGGGGAAGACCCAGGATAAGCTGGAGAGACTATGTTTCTCGGCTGGCCTGGGAACGCCTTGGGGTTTCTCCTGAAGAGCTGGAAGAAGTGGCTGGGGAGAGGGAAGTCTGGGCCTCCCTTCTTAAGCTGCTGCCCCCGCGACCCGATCCGGGATAAGCGGAGGAAGATGGATGGATGGATGGATGGGTTGTTTGTTTTGTTTTCTACGGATATAAATTGAGACTTTTAGTTTAAATTGGTTGTGAAGGTTTTAGGGTTATTGATCTAGGCCTATTTATGCTGACATATTATTGAATGAAACTTTGTATTCTTGGTAGTAGTGCAATTTTTTTTTTTTAAATAAATCATTGTTTCCCCACAAAATCCACATAATCCTACTAAGTGGTTGGATATTTTTTTTCTTTCATCTCAGATTTATAATGTAACACTTATTGCCTGTTTTCCTGTGACAAAAAAAACCCTTAAGTATTTGTGAGATCTGCTTTTAATCAAGCTGAATTTTACAAAGTCAACCTATTTTCGTCAGAATTAAACAATTTGGGCTGAAGTAGAACAAGATGGATTTATCTTTGTTTATTAACTCCAAAATAGTGCAGGAATTCAGCTTGCAGGCAAGGTTAATAAAACAAAGCTTGTCCAAAGTCTTTTATTGTTTAAAGCAAGTGAAATTATCAATCACATACTGTCAAAAAAAAAAAAAAAAAACACAAATCACAGGTTGCCCTAGTTGTTTATTAATGGACATAGTTCATTACCGTATACATACCACAATGGATTTAACCAGACATTTTGCGTTAATGTTGGCAATTTATTGTTATGTATTTTACATATACTGTATGTACATTTTAATCTGTTACAAAAGACTACCACAGCATCTTAAAACTACCTTTTTTGTAAAATATTAAGAATATAAAAATAATATATTTATCACTTTCCAAGTCATTGTCACTGCTGGTAGCCCAAAGTATTGCGTGATTTGTTTTTGCAGAGAACTCCGTCTCTTCAACAATCTTGGGTTAATCTTAAAAAGGCTACACCATACCAAGCCCAGGTATAAGTGAAAGTAAGCCCTGGAAAAGTGAAATTACCTAGGAAAATTTGAACTGAAACACAGGGAGAGAAACAAAGCAAACATTCTAAGACTGTTTTCCTTCTGTAAAGTTAGACCTTTGGGATGTGATAGATGTGTGCATTAAAGAAAGAAAACACGTAAAACCAGCACAAAAATAAATCTTATTTAAACAGCCCCTGTCCTAGTCCTAGTTGATTATTAATTATTATTAATCCTCATTTTATTAATACTCTTTTTTTTAAAAACATTTTCATTACAATAAAACATAGAACACAGAGAACTTGGGGCACTGATTTGTAGTTAAATATCAATCCACACTTTTACTTTATTTGTTTCCTTCTTTTGATCCCATATAATAAAAAAAATCTATGTTCATTTTTCACCATGACAGGTAAACAAAGTTATCTTTTTAGAAAATATAAAGCACAAGATTATCCTGCTTTTCAATCAAAGTACCCTTATAGATTATTCCCTTGGAATACTCTTGATAATTATCATGTTTGGTATTGCTGCAATTATAATAAACAACATTTACATAAAAGAATTTTTTTCCAGCCTGATTCCTAAAGAAACACAAACATGTGTGTCTTAAGGCATGGAAATGGATCATATTTATAAAAATGAAATAAAATCTGTGATTAATTTGTGATTAATTATGATTTAACTTTGACATTCATGCTATCAATCACAGGTAAATATTACAATGATTTACATTACTACTAGCAACCAAACATGATGTGACATACGTAAGATATTTATAAGTTTAACTGTATCTCACTGCATGAAAAGTGAGATTTTCATCCCTGTAAACTCCCTCAAGAGATCCCCCTGATTTCGCCATTTTCGCAATGTGCAACCCGCTTGACAATTTGTCAACCCAAATTGTTAGAAACGGACTCTGACGTATGTGGAGAGCAATCAGCTGTACTAATGGCCCTAATTAGCATATGAATGCAGCAAACCATAAGCTGGCCAGGTCTGGCTTGAATAACCTACTCAGTATTGGCTGAAACCACTATTCTCAAACAAGTGAAATGGCTGTTCGTGATTGGCAGCAAAACCGCGTGTACTGCGAACTTTCATTTTCTTACACTGAAAGGTATTGAGATGGGCCACTTTGCTTTTAAACAAAGTAAAATTAAACTCATTGATTGGTTGGCATATATATATACATTTACATATATATTTACATAAATATATATATTTATTCTTATATTTATTCAATTCATATATTTATTCATTCATATGTATTGTATTTATGTTATCCTACACTACTACACAATTATTAGGCTACCATCAAGGACACTAATGAATTTATACGAAATGAACATTTGCCAGGAAGCTGTTTTTGTAGAAGAGCTTTATTAAGGCACACAACATATACTGTAGCGTATCCAAACACATGTATCCTAAAAATTTACAAGTCCATTGAGCGGTCGTTTTGCTCCTGGGGGTTGGGTAACTGGCAACGGCATTCCCTCGAGGCCGGAGTCGTTGTGCAGGCATACGTAGCGTGACCTGTACTTCGGCGAAGCCCCTAACAGGGGACTGCAGCAACGGGGATTCGGTGAGATCTGGCCCCTGCAAAATGGCGGCAACCGTACAATCCGGTATACACCTCCAGCGGCCATCTTCGCCGTCCGGACACAGGAGCCGGCGGTGGCGAACAGAGTTCCGCGCGCACCGTAGCTGAAAAAGAAACAATGAATCGCGGCGCTGCGTATGGACCTGGCTGCTTATCTATCCAGTTGCACCTTGAAAAATAGTCACCAAATAAAGTCTTACCCTCTCTTTCTTCTGGCCCGACTCGAGCAGATTGCTTGGCAGCCTCCTGCAAGCAACATGTTGGCTGGCTGCGATATATGAAACTCTAAGGCACCGTCTCGAAAATACGATCCTACAGGCAGCTGGAAAACAAATGAGAGTGGTATGAATAAAAAATCAAACGCATAAGTCACAGTAACAAGGAAGGAGAAAACATTAAACAAGTCACTTTACACACAATGTCGTCTTTATCAACATCGTGCAAATCTGACTTGCTGTATGGCTCGAAAGCAAATAGAGGTCCATTGAGGACAAATAGTAGTCTGTGAAACAAAATGTACAGCTATGATGGGTATCCATCTGTATCCATTGCCTTTTACCTAGAATGAAAACATATTCTTTTAAATCTTACCCTTGCTCCGGTTCATAAGCATCTGCAATTAGTCTCTGAGTTGTGAAGGCGGCGTACTGCTCCTGTGAATCACAAAAATAAATGCACTTTAATAAAGCTTGTTCTTGCAAGGCTACTATTAGCCTAGCTTTAGGCTAGCTGTTTTAGCTGTAGCTTTAGGCCTGCTATTAGCCCATAGCTTTAGGCTAGGGCACAACTCGTAGTCGAAGCTAGGCTAAACTGCTTTTAGCTTAGGCAGGCAGTAATCGAACATATATTTCGCCAGCATTCTCCTTTGAGTTCGAGTTAAAATGCTTGTCACCATTGCCCAAGGAGTTTTACCTCAACCGGCGTCAACCTCGCCCAGACCGCCTGCACACGAAAAAGTTAAATTTTACATCCTCCACTTGCAGAATGCAGGTGTGAGTTTTTGGAGATTTTGAAAGAGCTTTCGCCGATGAAAAAGGGTTTCCTAGGATCTTAAAAATAATTAAAAATCATTCTTTTTTTAAATAAATGCCTTAATTGGCATCTACAAAATTATTTGAATATGTTTATTGGAAGTATTTTTGTCTTATTTTGGTTAAAAAAAAATGCTTTTTAAAACAATTCCGTCAGATATATTTTTCTCTCCAGGTGGAGAAAAAATTCTAGAGGATATATATACGTATATATGTGTGTGAAATAATGTGTTTACATGTTCTGGATCATGGATTTGTGCTTGCAGCCTTTTCATGTTTCATGTATTTTTAATAACTTGTTTACATGGTTCTTGTTGATGGCATTAAAATAATTATATCTTTTCGATTTAAAATAGCTTTTTCCTCTCAGAGTCAATAAACTTTTTGAACCCTGATACAAATGTCTTTAATATGACATATTAAAAATCCCACCATAGTCCAGCATATGTTCAGTTTTCTGCCCAAATATATATATACATTCTGGTTTAAAATTAGAATATCATGGAAAAAGTAGATTGATTTGGATGATTTCCATTTCTTTGCTGAAACTTGTATATTATATTCATACATTACATACAAACTCATATATTTCAGATGTTTATTTTGTTTAATTTGATGATTACAAATGACAACAAATGAAAATTCAAATTCATATCAGAAAATTAGAATTTCCATTACTGAAGACCAATAAAAGCCAAAGGATTTATAGAAATGTTGGCCAACTGAAAAGTTATGAACATGAACTGTAGTGAGCATGTACAGCAATAACTAAGTTATTTAGTTGGGCCATGATTCCTTTGGCGAATTTTTATTTTACTGCAGTAATGCGGCTGCGGTAATGGTTCTTCCAGTCTGTGGCACTGACCCAGGTGTTTATATAGCCTGTAGAACTGAATAGTATTCTTTTTAAAGCTTTTACTATGAATTGTTGGGGTATTTTCCCCCTGGTGTATTCATTATTTTTTTCACAATATTTGTATATAGATTTTCTGGTGGGGTTAAGGTCAGGAGAGTTTGCAGCCAATTACAGAAGGGGGATACCATGGTCCTTCAAAACCAGGCTACTGGCCTCTTTGGCACTGTGTGCAGGTCCCAACTTTTTTATTTTAAATTGAATTCATATTCCCAAAAGTTGGTCAGGCTGCAGGGATGAAGTGCTCTTAATTTTTCCTGGTCATTCTGTGAGTCCTTCTGGACGTTGTTCTCAGAAAACCCAATTCAATGGACCAACTACCAGCAGATGACTAAATGGCACCCCAAACCATAAAGCCTGATTTTGTATAATTTCTATCTTACTTAAGTAAGGTTGGATGAAGTGAGCTATAAACTATACTACCATAATCTATGTTTGATTTCCTAATCGAACTGCATAATAAATTCTCTTCAGAGAACATGACTTGACCACTCACCAGCAGTCCAGACAAACATCTTTAACCCATTTATTTCCTTTTTTGACATTTTCTATGTGGTTCAATATGGCTTCCAAAACGAATTTACAGCAGAAACTCCACACTTAAATATCTGCCTGTGTGTGTGGTGGTTTGCACCAGACTCACCTGTATTTGCAGTTAACTCTTTAGGATTTTTGTTTTTTATTTTGAATGGGTTTTGTTTACATCCTCTCCAGGGTGAGCATGTCTTGCTTGAACACTTTTTCACCACGGATCTTTAAAAATAATTAAAAATTTCTATTAATTTTTTAACACAAGAGCTCTGTGAACAGCCAGCTAAAATTATTTAAATATGTTTCTTTGCCCTCCTTATAGAAAACAATTTTGTCAGATGGTCGCTACTTTGCTCAACTGAAAAAAGTCAGCATATATATCCCCATGATATGTGTATATATATAGATATATATATATATATATATATATATTATATATAATTTTGCAGGTGGTTTGAGTTAATTATTATGATTAGAGTGTGGCACCAGGGGCCATACAATTTTGAACCTTTTCACAATATCCTTCATATTTCATGATATGATGAATTTGACATGGTTCATTTGTTGTCATTTGTAAAATCAAAATTTAAAACAAAATAAACATCTGAAATATATGAGTTTGTATGTAATGTATGAATATAATTTACAAGTGGCATTTTAAATGGAATCCACCATCAAATATATATATACTTTTATATGATATTATATATATTTATGATATATATATATGTATATATTTGTATATTTTTTGTAATGGGGATAAGGATAATTCAAAACTGCTTTTTTTGAATGAACTTGTTCTCTACTCCCAAACTCAGCATCTCTTTTCATTCCTGTAATAAGAAGTTTCTTTTGAATGGATTTGATTAAAGTTTAAGTCCCTCGTATAAAATAAATATTTTGATGGAGATGGAAATCTGCTTCCTGGATTGGTGAATAACTTAATAGTTTGGATCAATCATTTAAATAAACGGTGTTAGTTTTTTTATATAAAAAGAATTGTGCTATAATTTCTAGTCAACCCGATCTGTTGCTGCTATATTTTAATTTGATGAACCGAATTTGTCAATGTTCTTTTCCTGTTTGGTCGCGATTACCAATTCTTGGATCTTTGACCTGGCGGACCCTTTATGACCACAGTGTACCAATCTTCTGATGGCTACTTCCAACAGGATAATGCGCCATGTTATAAAGTGAATCATCTCAGACTCATTTCTTGAAACTTTTCCACTTAAGTAATTGTGAATTGAGCATATTGACAGACAACATTTTATTTTTTTATCTTAAATGCAATTTTTTTTTTTTAAATAATTACTGCTCTAAATGTATTGCTCTGTCAGCTAAAAAGATCTTTTGGTCTCTATACTTTAATTAAATAAATCAATTCAAGCTAAAATGTAGGTCTATACTGAGCCTGATCTCTTTGTATAGAGATTTTCTTACCTTTTAGAAAATGTCACTTGGAGTAAAACCCCTGCAACCCCTGATTTGCATTTGTATAGCTCACAGTATGTTCATTTACATGTTAAAGCCTCCCCTAGAATTCCATGGGGGGGAGGCATGGGGGGAACACTGCCTAAGGCCCCGTCCACACGAAGACGAACCCTGGCCTAAACGCACAAATTTTTCACCAAACCAGCCTCTCATCCACACGAAGCCTGCGTTTCGGGGGTCTGTAAACAATCTTTTTTTCATTCAGCCTTCAGAGTGGGAAGATTTCGAAACGCCTGCGCGACCAGTATCACAACAACAATGGCGCCGTTGCTGCTAATGCTACTCACCCTGCTGTCGGGCTTACAACAGAATCTTCTTCTTCTGGAATATCTCCAGGAAGAACAGAGCAATATCGACGACATAGTTCAGCACCTGAATTTGACTTAACCACGAAAATGGACCCGCAGGGCAACCATGTATAAATATTAGTGCGCATGCCCAACATTTCGTCGCTTATTTTTGCTTTGGCACCACAGCGCCACTTACAGGCCTGGCATACATTTTGCAGCGTTTTCATGCATTCGTGTGGACGCTCACATTTATTTTACGTCTCCGTCTTTACGGCAAACGTTTTGGAAAATATCAGCGTTTCGTGTTCGTTTTGACTTCGTGTGGACGGGGCCTAAGAAAGTCCACGTCAATTTCTTACAATTTACGGGAGTTTTCGGCTGCAAGTTGCTGTAAACTGCCGCTAACCTGAAGTTCCACGACAATCTACAGTGCCGCATATTCACGAAAATCCCACTTTTCATGCAGTGTATGATACGTCCAGACGGCAGGAAGCTGCGCCTTCTATAGAAAAAGAAGCAGTGTCCTTCCAGGGAAATTTAGTATACGTTTGAAAACATGATGCAGTATGTTGATCCTTTTGGTACTCTGTGACATAACCAATCTGCAGGAAGTTAATGTTTTTTGTTGTATCATATTTTGATTGATATTTTAATCTTCAACGATTTCTTGTTTCATTTAACAGGTACAGAGAAAACCAATTTGATCGCAAATCAGAGAGGCCTGATGAAAGGCAGGATCAACATGTGTATGTATTACCATATTGTCCAAGTTCAGCTTTGTGGTGTTTTGATGTATATTTAAGATACATTCACAAATGCGTGCTTTAATCACTTTTCATATATAGATTAACTTAAGCATAAAAGAGACACTATCTGTATTTGATTCAGTTCCCAAAGAACTGTTACATCCTATATAAGCCATTTTGACTGTGATATCTTGGATGTCAGAACTACACTGACTATAATAAAATTCTTCATTGGTTTGATACAAAATAGAAAACACTGCTCATTTTTTGTTTGTTTTTTGTTTAATTTACAGATGTGGTAATGTGAAGCCTTGTGATGTTATGTAAGAAACTTTTTGTTAGCCTGCTTGAAAAATGTATCAATAATAGAAATCCAGATAGACAAGGTGATTGAAGGTTTACATTTAGTAACATTAGCATATTGTAACATTGTGAATTAACATAGTGAATATTTGCTGGACCTTAATTGGTTATATTTTATTTACCAGCTCATACTAATAAACCAAACAAAAAACAAAGAAAAACAAAACAGAAGATTCCACACTGTCCAAATTAAATTAAAAAACATTGAGCTTTTATAAACTTTGTTTAGACTTTTTATTGACCAGACGTTCTATTGATCATTTTTTTCCCCCATTTAATTTGAATTCTTTTACATTTCTAATTATTTTCCTATTGCTGATCCAAATTTAGGCTTAACTTCAGCTGTCAAAAAGAACATCTAAAAATATTTTTTGGGCTTTACATAATTTGTTTGTCTTCATAAATGTAGCTGTGCATAATGGACATGCATCTGTTCTTCGCTCTCACTGATTAAGAAAAAAAAGATTGTTCCATACTACTAGTTTGTTCTTATTTTAAATCACCAGCCAAAAATGTGAAAATGCTGATAGAATTATAATAGATTGTGATATTTCTCTGAGCAATGCATGGTGACCTTGTTTTCGATGAAAAAATGGGCAGCTTTCCTAAATGTTTTCCATATGGGAAAAATATTTCGGATGATTAACTTAAATATGTATGGAAATGTCCTAATGACCCTCCCCAGACTGATGGGCACAAAACAATTGTTTTTTAACATTGTGGGCCGGATTTATCAAGATCCAATTTTGCGTGCAGTAATTTGCGCTCGCAAACTGGAATATATATATATAAAGAAAAAACTTTGGCAACCTTTATTCCCTAAGGTGGTATGTGGCTGAATTTATACTTCACTGCAGTAAAAAAAAAAAAAAAACTGGCGTTTTTGGCCTGTAGAAAAATGCACATACCAAATGGCTCATAAGAAGTGATTGTGGATGATCACTGCGCGACGCGATCCTCAAGAGTTTCATTGGCATGTTGCCCACAGGCTGAGGGGAGGCCTGGTTTCTCCGTTAGGGCGCCAGGGCTTATTACGGCATTTAGAACGCCGATGCTAATCTTTTGAAACGAGATTGGGAGATCTCAGCTCGCTGCAACCGTATGCTGGAATGACCCAGATGCAAAAAAAAAAAAGTGCAATGTTGCAAGGAGTTTTGTGATATCTGGCATTGCGTGATCCTCCTTGTGGCTGGCTCCAAATCCATTCGGAGTTCCCCCAACAGCTCCAAAATGGCAATGCTGGATTAACGATATGTTTTGATGATCGCTTCCTCGTTCATTCCAAAAATATTCACACGGAGTGAAAAAATGCGCTCTCTGCGTCTCCTTGCTTCATTCTCGATGTCTCCTTCTTGCGACAATAACCGCTGCCATGTGTGCGCAACTACGCATACAGACCATTTGCACCTTCTTTTGAAACGTGTTAAATATAGAGTCAGATACCGTTAGCAAAATTGCTTTCAGGTTTAATAAATCACTTTGCGAGTGCTAAATTAATATATTTACATGTTCTCCTCCCACAAGACGCACTTTTGCGTGTAAACGCCCCATATTGCATATTCATTGCAGAAAAAGTACTAAATGGATAAGAGGCGCTATTTAGCACGTTTTAAAGACCAAATCCTTTTAGCACGCTGTTGATAGATCAGTTTGTACATTTTTTAGCGTGCGCAGTGAAATAGCTCACGTTTTTATACACGCAAAACCTTTGATAGATCTGGCCCTATGACCCCTATGGCCTTTGTGGCCATGTTGTTGTCACTCACATCAACTAAACACTGCTGTGTTCAATAATCCTGTATAGTTACTGAATACATTTGGCTGCTGCAATCGTTCTTAAATTCACACATTATGGCTTCATGTTTGGCTATTAAATGTTGGCAGAGAGGAATCTCTTGTGTATTTTTGTAAAAACTAAAAGAGATTGAAATGATTGTAGATCTTGGTACGGACCAGATTAGCTTTAGGTTAAGCTCTAGAAATGAATAGGATAAACTGTTTTCTGTGGTTAAGTTCTGACTCATATTTTCTGTTTGGGTTAACGTGTTGATGTAGAGTAGATGACTACATCAGAATTTTAAAACGCAATTAACCAGTGTGTAATGTATTTAAGATCTAAAGCGAAAATGGACCGAAAAACTGCTGAAATAAAAAAAGAAAACAAGGAACTGAAGTAAGTTTTTTTTTTTAATTTTTTTTTTTTACTTTTTGCCTTTGTTTCCTTAATTCTGTCACAATTTTGTCCATAACTCAGAGATTGTGATTCTGTATCATGTCAAAAATTGAAGACTCATTTGAGTTATTAACTTAGATTTTGACTTAATGTGAGTTGTAATACCAGTCTTAGAACATATTGGTGGGAGGACCCTATTCAGATTTATAAATGTTTCTTATAAACAAAATTTTATTGAATGTTTATGTGTTAATTTTTATCACCATGACAAAACAACAACACCTAAAAGACATTAATAGATATTTTATGTGAAACAACTCAGTTTTCAATAGAAAAAATCTGTTAAACTTTTTAATTTAGAGATTCTTAGAACACTGAATTGGTAATCCACATTACTTTGTATATCTTTGCTAAGAATATTTAATGAAGAAAACCCTTCTTTCTAAGACTCTATTGCAACACATTTTCATTCACAACTTGTCAGTTATTGAAATTGGAAGGGAAAATAGAACATTTCAGTCCAAGGAAAATTTGAGTTTTTTTTTATTTTTATTATTTGGTGATATAAAAAGCTATTATGTCTTCTTCACAGTTTATTGAAGACGTATCCTGTTACAGGGCATTACATCTAATTAATAGATGTATATGTGAAAGCTAATGTAAATGTTTAAAATGTATGTATTAAAATTATTAATAGATTATAGTCATTTATAGACATATTTTTAACTTTTTCAGGTTATTCAAAAAGCATTTATATCTCTTTCCTTCTTTTCTCCGTTTACATGGACACTAAATGAAATGATCCGATCATGACGTGTGTATACATGTACCAAGCGTTGGATCAGATTAAATCTTTTAAGCATGCGCAGAACTTCCTGCCAAACTTGGCAGTTCTGTCTGCGTCTGGTTTTTGGGAGGCCTGACAAACGATGCGCTCGGAGCGAGCGGAAAGAAAAACGGAGAGAGGAGGAAAAAAGCGCTTGGCAGCGAAATGTCCGAGAGAAAATGTAGAGAATGAGCGATTGAACCGGCGTGGGAGAGCGAGTGGGCTGTGGAGAGAGAAAAGAGGAAGAGGAGGAGGATAAATTCCTGCTTCCTGCAGCTTTAAATGAACTTGAGTGTATAAGTCGGCGTTCCTAGACTCCTCCCGCCATGTTGTTCACAGCGAGAGCGAGAGCGACCGGTGGTTTCCTGTTGTTGACAAGGCGGAAAACGTCACGCTGACGTCGCACACATGCGCAGTGAAGATTATTTTACTCTTTAGATCCGAATGGGTGTTTACATGGACGCCAATCAGAATGGCGATCGGCAAAAACCACCTCTCTCTTTCGGAATTAAATTTAGATCCGATCGGACCGAATCGGATTAGAATCTTCAGTCTGACATGCACCGGATCTTTATTTTAGTCCAGCTGACAAATGATTTAAGCTGCTTTTTAAAGGACATATTGTAAATTAGTCCATAGTTCTCAGTTTCAGGGAATTCCAGTGTTTGGCACCAATATCAGCTTACAGTACACTCTGTCACCTTTAGCCTTTTGCTCAGCATAATTAATAGAATTTGCTCACCAGCATTCAGAGACTTACTGGGCACATAGTGATATAAAAGATCAGTTAAACATGGATAATATCTTCTAAAAATCAGAGCCAGAATCTCAAAGGGAACTCTTGACTTCATGGGTCACCAGAGAGGATGGAAAAGTAGTGCTGCAACATGCCAATATTTAAAAGACTTGATCATAACCGTGATAGAAGCATTTCCAACCATCAACATCCGAATCAAGCATCCATTTCATCTCCTACTTACCCCGAAATCCCACATCCCCCGTCACCGCTCCGCTCTGCCCGCTGCTCTCCAGACCGTCTTCGCAAAGCAAAGCCTAGACTAGAGCATCCGCTGTTCCTCCCGTCCTGCTCCACTCTGACTCAGAGTTTGAGGAGAGCAGGGGCAAAACATGCGGAAATGAACCAGGGTTTCCGTGGATCAGTAAAAATCATTAAAAGTCATTATATCACTTTTTAAATTAAGCCCTTTTTGGCACTAAAATTAATTAAATATGTTTATCGTGGTATAGGGCTTGGGATCCGCGTTGCATTGTGGGACGTGGCGGCCATGCTTATGCGAACGTAAACATAGCTCTGATACAACGTTGTTGTTGAAGAAAGAGACGTAGTAGTCAGGGGCGTGCACACATAGACACTAGGTGGTGCTAAAGCACTAGGAGTTTGCCCTCTATCAAAGAAAAATGCCCTTTTGAAACTCTTTTTTTTATTATTATTATCCAATATTATTAAGATTTTACTGAGGTCGGTTTTGAATGATCTTTTGAAAACCTGGAGCCATTAAAAACGACTGAAACAATACCCCAGAAATGACCAGAGCCTACTTGGCACCCTATCCCCTATCTCACTTCTTTTTGTCCGCGTGACTCGCTCGGTCGCCCAAGGGGCAATGCCAGATTTGCAGCATCATAGCAGTTTTCAGATAGCAGGAACGATTGGCGTGATAGGCTGCTTCTCGTGCCCCCATTAGCCAGGTAATATACAGATAAAGCAGAATCATTTTGTTGGGCATTAAAATGTGCCATTCAGCACCAAACACGCATTTTGCTGACTGGTCACTAGATAAACTAGTTGTCTCCCTTTTGTAAGATGCTATTTTACTTTTTATATTTTGTATCCATATTTTTTATCTTAAATGTGTATACATTAGTCTATTTTACATTGCATGAGCGTATACCCACAGTTTTAGATATGTTTTTATAATTTTTATTTACATATTCCACTTTGCTAATGTTTCATATTTACTTACGATCCCGTACCACAAAAATTCTAGTTTGTGGCAGGGGCACCAGCTAACTGCTGTGGCAATAAACCTGGGATTCACCCGAAAGTTTTACACTGTAGCCCAGGTCGTGACAGATAGCGTGAGGGCGACCACATAGGCTACAAATAATTTTAGGTAGGGGTTTGCAGCAAATACGAGGAAGAGGATTAGGGCTACTAGAAAAATTCAACGGATTTTTAAATTTTATTTCAGTTTAGTATGGGGAGAAAAAGTCGAGAATACTGACTTTAATCTCATAATTCTAACTTTTTTCTCATAATTCTGACTTTTTGCTGAGACTTTTTTCTCAGTATTCTGAATCTCAGAATTCTGACAATAAAAAGTCAGAATTCTGACTTTTTCCATGTTAAACTGAAATAAAATTTAAAATCAGACACCCTTTTCAGTGGCCTAATCTCTTCTGTACAAATCTATGTATTCGACAAGCGTTTTCTGATGTATAGGTTTTGTTAGGCAACACATAAATTAACACATTTTGGTCTCTTTATTGTGCTAATTGTATATTGATTTAGTAATTGCAGCACAATGCCAAAAAGGGGTTAATCATATTGAAAAATCTTAAAGCTGTTCACATTTTATTTTTAAGTGGTTTTGTACAAAATAGCAGGTATTAAAATAGCTATTATTTTGTAGGCTACCATAAGTCATATCCGCGTGACAAGACTTTCCAGTCATGTTGCTGTTCTAATAGCCATTATTTAAAACAAATGTGGGTATATCATATTTGTTAAATTATTATTATTATTATTATTATATACATATCATTATTATTATTGTCATGATGGTTATTATTAATATATTGTAGCCAGTCACAGCAGGGAAGCTCTATACCATCAACATCTACCAGGACAGGAGATGAGGGAAGAGTTCAGGGAAGACACAGAGACAGAAAAAAAAATATTCAGGATGAGGGAGGAACAGATGGATGAGGGAAAACAGGGAGATGAGCCAGATGAAAGTATGCTTTAGTCTGTTCTGTTGGTGATGTGACTTTTTCCGTGAAAACTCGCGTTTTAGAGAATATTGCAAATAAAGTCAAATTTCATTCAACATGCGTTTATTTTTTTTTTTTATAAGTAAGTGTTACACGTGCGCTAAAAAGTGCCCTCCCCCCCCTCCTGAGCACCTGCCCCCCAAAATGTCTGTGCACGCCTCTGGTAGTAGTAGAGAGTAAAAATATGTTAAAATCCCGAAAAGGATCTGGAATTTACCGGGACAGATTAAATAGAGAAGCCAAGGACCGGTATGTTGACAAAATCAGCATTATTAATAATTTGGATCCATATGAAGTTCCAAACAATGAGTGGAGCACCGACAACAACCTTTTGCCACAGTTTTGTATATCAGACGTCTTCCACTACCTTGTTTGTGGTATGAGCGCCTATACTTCAAAACAGTTCCGAAGCTACAAGTCCTTGGAGTCTCATGTGCAGTTCATGGATGGATGGGTTCAGGAGCTGCAGACTATAAAGCCAGCAAACAGTGGGAACACAGTAATCCGTACGAAGGTAAGCTGTGCTCAGACGGGCCCTGGAACCTGCTAGTTTAGTAATTGCTAACTGTTAGTGCTAACAACCACTCACGCATGCAATGTACTTTTAACTAGCTGCTATGTGTTTCAAAGGTGTTGTTAGTAACGTTAACTGCCAACCCTCCCTAAACCCTCCAGGTTTCTCACATATTTGAGCCTTTTCCCGCTGCCATTTTTATTATTTTCCCATAAAAGATCCCAACCTTGAAGGAAAGAAACAATGTAGGCTATAAAATAAAACCGTGCATCTTTAACTTACCAGAATGAAAATGCAGGGAACACACTCTCATTGACATTGGGATACTGTGGAAAGTTATGTTCGGTCGTCTTACAGCCGCGATCCAAGCTAGCGGACGACTCTTTATTTCTGACTCTTGGTCTCCGAGGTTGCGCCTCCAGGCAGGAAAGCTGTGGAAAGTTAACCCATTTTCTGCTTTTCCCATGGCGATCATGTGTTCCGTAGTTACATCCCACAATACAACAACGGTTTACCATGGTTGAAATCAAGTTAAGGCTAAATTAATTAAATTAAAACACGGCTGAGAGGGAGTACAGTATGCGGTAGTCATAGGCAGTAGTCTGAGCCGCAGTGAAGGAGGCCATCAACATGGCGGCCACGCAAAGTAATTACGTCATGACGTCCAAGCCCTATTTGAAATGCTTTATTAAAAATGTTTATAAAACATTTTCGTCAGATATATCGCGATTAATTTGTGTGGAACTGCTTGCAGTTGACCATAAAGCCGTATGTTCGGAAAGGAAGCTCGAAGCGGAGAAAAAGCTAGAGAATATATATATATATATATATATATATACATATATCAGACATCCCAAGTCTCCCGGAAGTTCCGGGAGTCTCCCTGATATCGATAGTTGTTCACGGATGCCTGCAAGTCAGATAAATTATCCAGGATTTTGCAAAATGGTGCATTTTTAATGCGAGTGAGAGCATGCAGGCAATACAATGATTCGTGCATCACGGGCCGATTAGAACTACTGTGATTGCGCAGGAACAACAAGAGAGAGATCAGGGTGTGGGGAGGAGGCTGCTGGTGAAACAGCCCGATAAGTTTCTCTGGGTTACACTGTCACCTAGTTACCACTCAAAGCTGTGCATCCTGTCAAACTGCAGAGGTTGAATCCTCGAGTAAAAAACAAAAAATATAGGACTCATTTTACAGCAGAATATACTAAAGCATATCCACGTCTAGTGAAGGGGAAGAACAGTGGCGGATCTAGACCAAATGTACCAGGGGACCAGGAGGGGGGCAGGGTGTTTTCATGGCGGCACAGAAAAGCATGAAATAAAAACAGGGAAAGAAATTAAAATATATTAAGAGAGCTGCCTGAAGTGAAATTTCTTTTCAATGAGGTTCAATAAAAATTTTAAATTTAAAAATTTATGAATTTTACAAATTTTTGACCTAATTTGAGTTAAAACTACTGTTTTCTATAAAATTTGACTTAGAACTCAAGAAAAACTGTTATAAATGTTATGTAATTCATCTGTAAAAATTAGAGCATTTTTTCTTTATTTGTTGTGATAAAAAAAAAAAAAAATTACATTTAGCAGCTGAAAACTGGGATCCTATCTCAATATCACTGAAGCTATCACCTTGGGGTTAAATGACTTTTTGCCAGCTGAAAGATAATCGCCCCATGCAGTAATTATCCAATAGGAGGCTTGTACCTATTTGCTTAGTTGAATCCAGTTGGCGACAGCTACAGTGATCCTACAGGATCCTACAGGATCACTGTAGCTGTGGCGTAGGTCAGCTCGTTGGTCTCTGTTCAAAAAAAAAGTCACCAACTGGATTGCAAGATCTTGGTGAAAAATTAATGCAACACTGGATGGAAATAAATCTTTTGACATTGCAGAAGCTTATCAAAACAATGCCACAGCGGATGCATGCTGTAATCAAAGCAAAAGGCGGTCCAACAAAGTATTAGAGTGAGTGACCTTTTGCTTTTGGTGGCAACTTTTTTTTTGGCCAGGCAGTATATATATATATAATATAGGTGTGTGTGTATGTGCATATATACAACAGTCATGGCATGGAACTGTGCGTACTGCTCCTTCATATTTAATGTACACTAATAACTTGTGTACATGGTACTTGTTTATGGCATTAAAATTATGTCTAATAGCATTAAAAGAGCATTAAAATGCATTAAATTAGATTCCCTCATTCCTGTATGAACCCTTTGAATGCTTAATTTAACATGGCATATTAAAAATATCCCCACCATCATCCAGCATATTGTAATGATGTCAGTTACACCGAGGTAAAGCCAAGGGTTTACCTTCCTCTAGGGCTTGTAAACCCAGACCAGCTTCCCTGGTGTAAAGTGTCGGCCCTTCGCCCTAACATCATAGTTCCTTTTTTGACGCACGCCAGCTTGCTCCTGCTGCCTCCAAGCAAATGCGTGTGCCGTCTCTTACCTGTCCTGGATCTTTCTGGCATACTCAGGACCAGCTGGAGCAGCAGGCGCATCTGGGGGGTGCCCGAAAGATAGGTCAGCTGGCGTGCGCAACTCCCTCCCCAACATGTGGAGCAATGGTGTGCATGCTGTGGAGTCCTGTATAGCTGAGCGGCATGCCATTAGCACCAGTGGGAGGTGCTCGTCCCAGTCCCGCCGATGCTCCGCTGTGAGATTAGCCAGCTGCTGTCCCAAGGTGCGGTGGAGTCTTTCCACCAGTCCGTCACTCTGGGTATGTAGTGGTGTCGTCCTTGTTTTCTGGATGCCAAGACGGCTGCACATCACAAAAAACACGCATGATTTAAAATTTCTGCCCTGGTCACTATGAATAATGTCCGGTACCCCAAACCTGCTAATCAACCCTCCTACCAAGGCATCTGCCACTGTCTCTGCTTCCTGATCGGGGATGGCATAGGCCTCTGGCCATTTTGTAAAATAGTCAATATCCGACAGGACATAGCAGTTTCCTTGTCAGAGCGTGGTAGCGGACCCATGACATCCACCGCCACCCTCTCCATAGGGGCCCCTACTACGAACTGTTGCAGTTGGGCATGTGACTGGCCTGGTGGTCCCTTCCGGGCTGTGCAGCGGTCACAGCGACGACAGAAGTCCTCTACATCCCTCCTGCACCGACCCCAGTAAAAACCCTGTCGGAGAGTTTTTGTGACCCCAAAATGTCTAGACCCTGTGGTTCCATGCATCGCTTGCAGGACAACCTCCTGCAGGCCTTTGGGGACTACGATCTGCCATCTCTCCTCTCCTGTGGCAGGCTCCTTCGATGCCCTCTGCAGGAAATCCAGTCACTTTGATACGACACTGGCTGGCTCAGGTTCAGCTGCTCCTACTCCAACCTCTTCCTCCGGTCACAGTAACTGCATCCCTCCATAACGCAGGGCTGACTGGATAATAAATAATAATACATTTTATTTAACAGCGCCTTTCTTGACACTCAAGGTCACTTTACAGAAAATACAAAAGATAAATAAAAAAGATGAAAATACAAAAATACAGATACAGGAACATAAAAACAATTATGGATAGGGAAAAGAGCAGTGTATTCACAGATAAGCGAGCTGGAACAAATGGGTTTTGAGTTTGGCTTTGAATAAGGGGAGAGAGTCAATACTGCGGAGGTCGGGAGGAAGTGAGTTCCAGAGCTGGGGAGAAGAGCGGCTGAAGGCTCTGCTCCCCATGGTGACAAGTCGAGCTGGGTGTACAGTGAGGTAGATGGAGGAGGAGGATCTAAAGGAGCGGGAGGAGGTGGCAATGTGAAGGAGGTCTGACAGATGTGGAGGAGCAAGGTTATGGATGGCTTTGAATGTATAGAGAAGGATTTTAAATTGAATTCTGATTGAACTGGGAACCAATGGAGTTGGTGAAGGACAGGGGAAATACAGTATGATGAAAGGAGGGGGTACTTGTGATGACACGAGCAGCTGAGTTCTGAAGAAGTTGAAGTTTATGGAGAGATTTATGAGGGAGGCCGAAAAGGAGAGAATTACAATAGTCAAAACAGGAGCTGATGAGGCTGTGGATAAGAACAGAGGCAGTACGAGTGGTGAGGGAGGAACGGAGACGGTTAATGATGCGAAGGTGGAAGTATGCAGACCTGGTAATTTTGTTTATGTGAGACTGAAAGGAGAGGGAGGAGTCGAGGATGACACCCAGACTCTTGACCCGCGGGGAGGGGGAGACCAAGGAGTTGTCAATGGGTAGTAAGAAACTTTTGATTTTGGATAGGGTGGATTTAGTGGCAATGAGGAGGAGTTCTGGTGTAGTTTGAGGTGAACGAGTCTTTAATTTCAAGTAGGCAGTTAGTAAGGGACAAGGGGGAGAGTGAGGAAGAGGGTTTACTGGATAAATAAAGCTCGGTGTCATAGCCATAACAGTGAAAATGAATGTTGAATATCGGAAAAATACTGCCAAAGGGAATGAGGTAGGTGATGAAGAGGAGGGGGCTGAGATTTGAGCTGTATAAACTGAGTGCGGTTGGAGAGATATGAGCGAAACAGTCAAGAGGGGTGTGAGAGATGCCAAGAGAGGATAATCTATTGAGGAGAATGGGGTGAGAAATGGTATCAAAGGCCGCACTGAGATCAAGAAGGATGAGGATGGAGAGGAGTCCAGAGTCAGCAGCTATAAGGAGATCGTTTGTGATTTTTATTAGGGCGGTTTCAGTGCTATGAGAGGGGTGAAAACCAGACTGGAAAGGCTCGTAAAGACTGTTAAGGGTAAGAAAGGTGTGGAGTTGAGCAGACACTATTTTTTCAAGTATTTTAGAGATAAAGGGAAGATTAGAAATGGGACGAAGATTATTAAAGTTAGAGGGATCAGAACCAAGTTTTTTCTAGAATAGGGGAGACAGATGCAGGTTTTAAAAGTGAAAGAACAATACCAGAAGAGAGTGAGGAATGAATAATGGAAGTAATGAAGGGGAGGAGGGAGGTAAGACAGGTTTTGACCAGAGCTGTGGGGAGGGGGTCAAGAGAACAGGTAGAGGACTTGGATTTTCGAATGAGGTCAGAAATTTCAGAGGAAGTGGGCAGTAGAAAGGAGGAGAATGGATAGAGCATCAGCATTAGCATGCTTAGCTCCAGCCCGATGGACAACATAAAATTGTAGGTTTGCAGTCTTCCAGCCACCGGGCCACTTGGCCTTCGGGTTCTTTGAAGGACATCAGCCACTGGAGAGCAGAGTGATCAGTCCTTAAAGTGAAAGGCAGGCGGAATTCTTAAAGTGCCGGAGCGAAAGTATCACCACCAGCAGCTCCCGCCTTGTCACACAGTAACGTTTTTCTGCCTTGTGTAAAGGCCCTACTGAAGTAACCAACGACCCTTTCTCCTTCTGGGCTCACCTGGGTGAGGACACCCCTGACCCCCACTCCACTTACATCAGTGTCGAGAATGAAGGGGGGAGTGGGGTCAGCTGGAGCGAGTACTGGGGCTCCAGTCAGAGCCTGCTGCAGGCGGTCGAATGCCCCCTGGCACTGTTCTGTCCACACATACTCCTGGTTCTTCTGGAGGAGTTGGAAAAGTGGGGCTGCTATGCTTGCAAATCCCCGCACGAAGTCCGGTAATAAGAGGCTAACCCCAGGAAACTCTTAAGATCCCTCTGCGTAGTGGGAATTGGCCACTCTGTCACCATCTTCACTTTCTCCGCCATGGTGTTGATGCCCTCCCTCCAAATCTGGTGGCCCAGAAATGTCACCTCCTGCTGCATGAAATGACATTTATCTGGGTGGAGCTTCAGGCCTAGGGCTCTAATTCTTTCCAGCACCCAATGAAGGGAGCCAAAGGCTGCTGCAAAAGAGGTGCTATGGACCAGTATGTCATCCAGATATACTAGACATTCTTGGTGGGGAATGTCAGCCAACACCCGATCCATCAACCTGGAAAAGGTGGCTGGTGCACTACACAGTCCGAATGAGAGGACTTTGAACTGCCAGAGTCCCCGCCCAGTACAAAAAGCAGTCTTTGGTCGGGCACCCTCTGAGAGGGGAACCTGCTGCGGAGATCCAGTGAGGAAAACCAGCTGAAACCAGACACCAGATCCAGGGACTCATCCACCCTAGGCAACTCTTTTTTTTGTCACCCCGTTCAGCGGCCTGTAGTCCACACAAAGGCGCCACTCATTACAGTGTAATGATGCCAGTTAAGCTGAGGTAATGCCGTCAACAGGTTTTATTTAGCAAACACGAGCTGTTATTTCTGAGGCTACAGCTCATGCCCCTCACAACATGGCTAGCACACACAAAACGGTAGCTCCTCAGTGAGCCTCGCTCAACCCGCTCAACACTCCTGGAACCGCTGCACTTCCAGCTTCCCCCCCCTCATGCGATATAACAGGCCTTTCACATGAGAGCAGGAGCTAGCAGAGTTAGGCAAAGGAAACACATAAAAGAAAGGAACAGAATACACATATCCCTATGGACCCCAATAGAACCAAACACAGAATGAAACACAGAATCGTTACAATATTTTCAGTTTCTGCCCAAATATTTTTTTGTTGTAGATTTTTTTAACGGGGATAATTCAAAACTGCTTTTCTTTAATGAGGTATGTTTGTTCTCTGCTTCCAAACTCAGCATCTCTTCATCCATTCCTGCAATAAGAATTTTTTTTTGAATGGATTTGATTAAACTTTTCAGCCTCTCGGTATAAAATAAATACTTTGAGGAGATAAATCTTCTTCCTGGTATGTTGAAGTACCAATAGTCTGCATCCAATCATTTAATTAATTGCTCTTAGTTTTTTGGAATATATATGAATTTTGCTCTAATTTCTAGTTACCGATCTGTTGTTACTATATTTTAATTTGACAAACCAGATCTTCTCAATGTTCTTTTTCCTCTTTGCTGCGATTGTAATAGCGGATCTTGACCTGGCCGGACCGGAGCGGAGCAAAAAATAGCTCGGCTCCGTATTTTGTCGGTGACGGACGGAAAAGACGTACATGGACAGAGACGTGTGGAGGAGTAGCGGAGGATGTGGAACAGCTCTGATTGATTTACATGAAAGACAAGTGCTCCGCAGGACGTACGTGAGCAGGGCGGAGCAGATCACAGACGGAGTTGTGGAATCTGGGAGTTACACTTTTCCTATTTTAGACCGCAACTAAAAAGATATACACAACTATTATTGTATATGCGACCAGATATAGCATTTAACTGGTTGCCCTGTAGCGATAGGGCACATACTTAAAATTAGGGAATTACTTGCTGCATAGTTGGTGGTCGTGCTGGACATTCCACTTCTTCCCCTTCTGCGTCTGACTCAGGATCAATGATGTGGTGGAGAACCATTGTTTCTAGCCTTGGTGTTTAAAATCTCATTATCTAAATTATGAGAATGATTTTGTGCAAAAATCATAAAGAATATGTTTCATATGGGCCATAGACCTATAAAATAAATGTTTAATAGGAAGTATAATTGTATAGTAAACCTTAACCAACAATTTATGCTTTGGAAACTGTTTTTGTTTAACATTATTTTGCTTAATATTTCTCTAGTTTTCTTTGCGTCCACAAGCTTTCTTATACACTCCTGGGCACAATGTTATACCTACTATGGCATGTTGGTATATCGAATCCTCTTCTCTAAAATGACATATCCACAATTAGTGTGAAAATTACTTTTGCACATTTTTAAAATATTTAAAAAGTACAATAGATGACAAAAACAATTAAAAAGCTTTGTATCAGCTTTTTGTTATTCTTTTACAATTGGGTATTAATGACAGAGAAGCAATTTGATAACTACTAACATCAATTTTGTAATTATGATCTGTTTACTTTTCATGGGGATTTATCTGATTTAAACTAAATTCTGTTTCAGGATGCTTTTGAAAATGCAATAAGTAAAGTGTCTGTTCTAAGGCAACAAATTAATATATTTATTGATGAAGAAAACCTGAGTGACGAAGTTTTACAAAAGGTACAACTCATGAACACTATTATCTTTAAGTGGGTTATAAGTGTTTTTAGTAAAATCAACTATTTTTTCGTGTGACACAGCTGAAACAGTCTGCTGCTCAGGATCTTCAGCTAGCTCTGTACCACACACATAACCATGATGATGAGGTTTGTTCTTAATTGCAGTCATTTTAAAGGCACTCCTTAATGTTAACTTATGCCATATTTTGAAGCTTAATTTTCTTCTCACAGAAAATATTTGATCTTTTTTCTATTGAAACTTAAACACAAAGCATTAAAACTGAGGACATAATGAAAGATTTTTTATCTGAATGCTCATGGCTGGGTCAATTGATGGCTTTAAACAACCCAAGTATTCAACCTGACTGGGAAAATCACACTCCAGAAGTGAATACTTGGCATATACTTCCAAGAAACTTATGTAGCTGTTTGATAGTTTTTTTAAACCTAAATAGAATTCCAGAACCCAACACATCGTACAAATATAAATGGATGTATAAGCCATCTGTTGGCAGAACCATCAAACTATTAGAAAATTGATGCAGCTACTTCGTTCTACTACGTTCATAAAGCATAACGCTGCTGCAAAATTGTCTACAGCAACTAAGTTCAAGTTAATCCTCACCATTGCCTTCTATGAAAAGATTAATGTGAAAAAAAAACACAAAAAGGAACACAGCATGAAGGCCATTAATTATTATACTGTATCTACTCATAATGTAATTTTTACTTAGGCTGCAGGGGCTAATCATGGCATTGCTGTCATTAGTATTAATAAGGACATTTAGTGATGTATTTTTGCAGGAACATTTGAATTCCTCCCCTGCTTCAGCTTTCACTTACGTGACCACCATTGTTTATACTGTATTCTGAGTACATTTGAATCTTGGAAATAAATATATTTTTGCTTGTATGAACTCTGGATCTTGGACTGTTCTTCTTTTTTTTCACAACTTCACTGTGAGGTACTAACTGGCTTAGCCTAGTAATTCCTTGTTCACTGTAATTGTTGCACAGGGAAAAATATGATTTATGGTTTTCTTTCGTTTAAATGTTAGTTTTATCCTTTGCATGTTTGGAGGGGAAGATATGATTTGTTTTTCTCTGTATTTTCTTTTTGAGCTCTGCATGTTTTGATGTTTGTTTATATGATTTTTTTCCTTTATTTTAGACTTTTGAATTTTTCCTGCATGTTGGGTTGTTTTGGTTTGTTTTTCCCTTGTGACAATCCATGCCCACTGGACTGAAGTAGTTGTCTGAGGAGGCGAAGTGCATTAATTGCGCTGCGTAATTGCTGCAAGGGCCGATTAAAGCCGACATAAAAGGAGCCTGAAGGAAAGGAGAAGGGGAACTGAATCTGCCAGTGACAGAGACGGACGCGCTGCCAGGGGAGAGGCAGGCAGGATCCGTGCGCCAGGAGGGTGCACAGATGGCCCAGTAAGGAGTATTAGGGCAGAGGAGGAACCTCTGCCCGCGCCTGTAAGTAGCGCTCCCCCTCGCTTAAAGCATAAACAGGAATATATCTTCCGACGGGGTTTTGGCGCGTGGATGCTGGCGTTCTCCCTGCTTCTCTTTTTAGCTGGATCGGTCTGGAAAGGGGCGTGGCACGCCAGGGAGTGGAACTGTGCCGGAGCGCCGCAGAGTCAGCTGTGGATCCGCCAGTGGGTGCTCCAGGCTGATCACTCACACCAGAAGCAGCATAACAACTTCCAGCCTCTGATTTTTTTTTTTTTTTATAAAATTTTCCAGAAGAATATACAAAAATTGACATAAAAGAACAAATCACCACCCTACCCTTGCCCTCCCAGAACAGCACATCATAGAACACTTTCACAGTCAAAACAATATGAAGAAAAAAACATATATTGATCTAAAGCATTCCACAAGCATGAAAAAAAAGGAAAGTTATACAGAGTATTAAGTAGTGACGAGTCAGTCTTAATCACTTTTTCGTTGAAGGAATTTTAGTACAGGGTCCCATACTTTCTCAAACACAGCACCCTTATCTTCGTTATAGTGTCTCAGTCTTTCCAGATGCAGAGTATTTGCTAGTTCTCCCAACCACAAATCAAATGAGGGCACAGAGTCATTCTTCCAAAATCTCAAAATCAATCTTTTAGCAATCACCGAACCAAACAAGACAGCCATTTTCTCACTTTTAGTGGCTGGTTGCAAAGCACTGGAGATTTAATGATGGCAATATTAAGAGGATCTGGATCCCATCTTTTCAGCTGCTGAAAAAAAAATTAAAATTTTCTTCAGAATGAGTGCAACTGAACACATGACCAGAAGGAGTCGTCAGGTTACCAATAACAACCCGACCGCGATTACAAATTGGGAGACACACTGGAAAGAACATGCTCAGTTTCTCCCTCGAATAATGGAACTATGTATAGTTTTTGAACTGTATGAGATTGTGTCTGACGTTGATTGAACAATATTGAATACTTTTCAAACCTCCTCCCACGAATCTTCAGATAACTGTTGCCCCAACTCATCCTCCCATGCCTTTTTAATCCTGGTCGTGTCTACGCATATATAAAGATCTTATAAAAGTGAGACACTGCCCCGCGACTGACAGGATCAAATTTATTTATTTCCTCTAGGGTTTCATGTTTTGTTAAAGTTCCAAAATCGATAAATTTTTCCTAACATAGTCCGTACCTGCAGATAGCTTGAAAAAAACTCGGCGAGGGGAAAGATTATACTCAGAGCGTAACTGTGCAAAAGATGCAAAAGTTCCATTAATATATAGATCACCTATCACGTGCCCTTCATTCTCCACATCCGAAAAGCAAGCGTCACTGGGAGACCTGGCGCAAAAGAATTGATTTTACAAATAGGTGTGTCAAAGTAAACCTCTGGCGCTTTTATAAATTTTTTATCTGATTCCAGATTTCTGATAGTATGGCCAATGACAAAATTATTGGTATAAAAAGTTTTACTGACTTTAATGGGGCTGTTTAGGAGGGCAGGTAGGGGGCGTATTACAACAATGCAGACGCTCTAAAGATAACCAGGTAGGACAGGTCCCGTCAGATGAGAGTGGGCCTCTTCCTGCGCCAGGATGTATAAATGGCATTGCGTGTATTGCTTAAAATGCGGTGGGAGAGCCACCATCCATCCCGGCTTACATAAGTGTTTTTGGAAATTCTGACTCTTTTATAGCCACAAATAAAAAATTAATAATAGAATCTAATTGTCTGAAGAAGGATACACCTATAAAACATGGAACAGATTGAAATAAGTGAAGGAAAGCGGTAATACCACCATTTTAATGGCGTTGATCCTACCGGCCATAGATAGTGGGGTCACTCAGAAATCAATATTCTGCTTGAGTTGAAGAATTTTACTTTGCCAATTCAGCCTTAAAAATCTTCTGTTTTATTTACCAACAGCCCAAATATGTAAAAGGATTCATAAGCTATCTTAAATGATGTGGGCGTCAAATATACCAAATCAGCATCTGTGGTTAAGCGGCATTAGCTCACTTTTGTCCCAATTAATAGAAACCTGAGAAACTACTTAAGAAACTGTTGATCAGTCCAAAAGAGACAACGATTTCGTGGGTTAGAGACATACAAAAGTATATCATCTGCATACAGCGAAATATGGTGATTGCTTACAATTAAATATCTCAATAGGGGAGATTGAGGGGGTTTTTGTCTTATGCTGGCGGCCAGGGTTCGATGATAACTGAGAGAAATGGGAAAGGGGGGCAGCCTTGGCTGGCGTTAATACAGCGATGAATAGCAAGGGACGAATATTCTGATTAGTATGTGAGCAGTTGGGTGTGAATAAATTATTTCAATCCATTCTGTAAACATGGGTCCAAAACCAAATTTTTTGAGAGCATACATCATATAAGGCCATTCTACTTGGTCAAATGCACATTGTGCGTCTAACGAGATAACAATGGACTCATTTGAATGATTTGAATATAGAATATTGAAAAGACGCCGCAGGTTAAAAAACATATGCCTACCTGGCATAAAGCCAGTCTGATCCGGGTGGACGATTAAACCAATGTTCTTTGAGTCTATTGGCTAGAATTTTCCCAAGAATTTTGGTTTCTAGAGGTAACAATGAAATTGGGCGGTAGGATGAAACAACCTCTGGATCCCGGCTAGGTTTAGGAATGAGCGAAATATTGGCTCTGTATAAAGTGGGAGGCAGTCTTGACACTTACTTGAAATGGTTTTAACATGCATTAAGAAGTAGGTGATAATTTAGAACTAAATACTTTAGAAGAAGTCAACACAAACCGTCGGGTTACGTTTGCTTTTGTTATTAGGAAGTGAAGAGATAACAGATTCAATTTCCTGTAAAGTTATGTCAGCTTCCAGAGCTTCAGCAGAATCTGATGGGAGTTTTAGCAAATTCGAAATATTCAAAAATATTTCCCACAGATTTTCAATATCTAGTTTTCCCTGTGACTGATAAACACTAGCATAGAAGTCCATAAAGCAGTTATTGATTTTATCGGTTCTGTGAGTAAAGTTCCATCTTCAAGGTTAATAGATGTAATGACTCTGAGGCCTGTGATTGTTTGAGCTGACGGGCTAAGCTTATGAGTTTATCATCACCTAACTCAAAGTATTTCTGTTTGACTTGTCCCAGTAATTTAGAAACTTTTTCTTGGCGTAATAGAGTTATATTCATAGCGATAGAGCTGCTATTTTTTCAGTGTATCTGGACACTGCTTTAATTTCAATATGGGTTTTCTAAGCTGGTCAACATACCTTCTATTTTATCCAACCTAATCTTGGATTCTTGTTTTTTTGCTGCCTCGAGCGAAAATTATACATCCTTATAACGCCTTCATTGTTTCCCAGGCGTTGGGTCCATTTACATCCCCATTGTCATTAGCACTCAGGTATGACTTAATTTCGTTTGAAATAAAAAGCAAAATTTCTTATCTTTCAACAAAGTGTTATTTAAATGCCAGTTCCACTCCGCCTTTTAAAATTTAATTTTAAAAAGTTACACAGGAGGCGTGATCTGATATGTGAATATTGTGATATTTACAGCTTGATACTGCTGCTAGCAACCTAAGTCTAACAGGAAGTAATCAAACCTAGAGTAGGACTTATGTACTGCTGAAAGTATGAATAATCTCTCCCAGTGGGATTTACCAGTCTCAAATGTCAACCATATTGTGGGATTGTAATAGATTTTTAAGGGATTCACTGCTCTTGAATGATTTAGACTGAGAAGCGTTGTCTATCTAAAACTGGGTCAGGATTAGGTTTAAATCCCCACCAAGGATTATATTAGAGCCAACCCAATCTGGCACTACATTAAAAGGTCTTGAAAAAAGATGGGATCATCAAAATTAGGCCGTATATATTTATTAGTGTCACTGGTATAAATTCAGCAGCCACTAACAATCACATATCTTCCCCTTTGATCTGAAATTATGCTGCTTGTGAATGAAGGTGTATGTTTTTAATCAGGATTGCAACCCCTCTAGTTTTGTGCTGAAATTTGACTGGTATAAATGGGAAGCCCATGAGGGGGGCTGTTTTTCTTAAAAAAGGAGAATTCGGTTTTTTTAACACTTTTTGCCCATTTTTTCTGTTGTCAGTATTGAATGATTGACACAAAATTTTGACAATTGGTCCTGTCTCTGCTTTTTGGCTCATTTTAAATCCACCCTGGCTGCTTCAGAATGGCTTCCATGAGTGCATGTCGATTATGTCCTTAAAAACAACCTTAAACGTTCTTTTTAAATATGCTACTTTTTAGGGCTGTTTACGTTCCAAAAAAGTTTTAAAAAAACGTTCCTGTAGTGTTTTTATTTAGCATTTTTGTAAATCCCATTGAGTTCTGTTGGAATAGTCAATATTCCCCTGCACCAATTAACCCCCCAGTCCCTTCACCTGTGTAATCAGAATCCACCTTTGTATTCCATGTTTTTAAAGTGTTTAGCAGAGGCAACACCTCCGATGTCAAAATTTTGGTGTCCCGATCATTCGATTTCATCCTGGACACTACAGAAAATGGGCTAAAAGTGTTAAAACCGGAATTCTCCTTTAATATGGGTCTCCTGAAAACAAATATCAGCCTTGTAGATATGCATAAACAACTTACTCTTTTTGGGAGCTCTGTTTATTCTCCGAACATTTCCAGCTAATTAAAGACCCGCCCCTACAATGTTGATGTGCAAGAAACAGTATTCTCAAAAACATAACTAACCCTCCCACCCCCAACATAACTTAACAAAACCAGGCGGATTCTCCATACCTCCACCTTAAAGCTGGAACTACCCCACCCACCCTGTGGAGGACAAGTAACAAGCTTCCCCACCTTTTCCAGCAGACAGCACTCAACTCCACACAATTAGCTTATTAAAACAAACAAAGCAAAAAACTTTCAATTCTCACCTGAAGACAAAAATTTCTCGCTTTCAAAACATCTCAAATGTATCAACGAAAGAAAAGTTTGTCCACCTGCTTCATTTAGTCCCAGACTGCCAGTCCTTGATCTCCTGGCTCAGGAATTTGTCGGCTTCCACTGGAGTGTCGAACGTAGCGGTGTTGTTATTCACGGTGACCATGAACTGCGCCGGGTATCCCGAATCCATAGCAGATCTTCTTGGATCTGCATTTCCTCCCGATGGCTTGGAACGCCTGACGTTTTTCATTACAGCTGGGAGGTGAGGTCGGGAAAGATGAACACAGAGCGACCGTCGTATTGCAGCGGACTTTTTCTCCCTCGCCAACCGCAGCATACGCTCTCTCTTGAAAAATAATGCATCCTGACAATGATGGCTCTCGCCTTCCCCTCTTTGGCATGCGTTAGGCTCTTCGGTGTGCCGATCCACTTCAATTGGACGATCAAAATTGTCCTCTCCCAGCAATTTGGACAGCAGTTTACAGACAAAACTCCGTGGGTCTACCATTCGGCTCTCTGGTATGCCTACAATGCGGTATATTCTGCAGTAGCGGCCTCCAAATCCTCCAGCTTTGCCTTTGCGGCGGCATTGAACACCAACTGTCATTACCTTTTCTCTAAGCTCACGAAATCTGCGTCTATCCTGTATGACCCAACCTAGGCCTCGGTTATTTGATGTCCACGGTCACAAATATCGAAAGCGTCGCTTTGAGACTGAAGTGATCACGTTGAGCTCGAAGTAAACCTCATGTGTGGGCAGGTGCTGCTAAGCTTACTTATAGCTGACAGAACGTCCTCATTGGTGGCGATGGACCTGGAGAGCACATGGGGCTTGTGTTAGCATTGGCCACTTCAGGCTTACTGGATTTGGTCCGGTCGTCAAAGTTTCCTCCCCGGAGCCTTTGTCTTTCTTATTAAGTTTGGGCTTGGTCGTTCTGTTCATAGTGTGATGGCGCACTATGAATATGCTAGGCAGAAGTTTAAATATTGTTATTTAGGGTGAGAAAGTAGTGGAGTTAAGTCGGAGCTCCCTCAAAACACGTCTACTCCATGTTGAGACCTAGGCCACGCCCGTAGCCTCTAATTTTTAAGGAAAACTCTTGAATTTTAGGTTTTATCAGGAGAAGAAAAGGACTGTTTTATTATGCCACTTTTGCTATGGCTTTTTGTATGAATAAAACACTTGAACTTGAGTGCTTCACAGTTTGGGTTTTTGAGTTATTTGCTCCCCCTTGTGTCAATGACTGAGTGTGGGGTCATACTGTCCACATAATGAGCTCAGACGGTAGTACCCAGAATTCGAGGCCAGACAGACAGAGATTGCTTAAAAGGCGTTTATTTATAGAACAAGCTGTGGATCAGCAGCGGCAGTGGGGGTAGGTGGGGCACCGCCCATCGCTGGCAACTCTGGTTAGAGAGAAACACAGGTTAGTGACCATGATAATCTGATGAAAGATGATTATCCATGTGAGTCATTTACCTGGTACAACAGTTCAGTTAATCTCCTTAGAGGGAGATGGGATCCAGCCGATGAACTGCCAATGAAATGCGGCGGGCGCCACCCAGACGCTCACCACTGGCCTCCGAGAACGAGAAGTCACCCACGTCAAAAAACTCTGCAAATAGACTGAATGGTTAGTGCAACGTTAGTGCAGATTTGTGCAGAAAAAAATATTGTTTGTGCTACTTTTGTTTAAGAGATGAGAGAGGGGAGGATGAGAATGGCTGATGTATAGTGAGATTCCGTCTGTCAGTTGGGTAGGTGGGTGTTTCTGCTGGCGGGTGTTAACGTACAGCACACACAGAGAGATGGAGAGTGAGGAGGACTCCAGCAGCAAAACAGCGTTTTCCACATGGAAATACCGGTGTTACGTCGAGCTGCGTTTCCCCATCAGATACGGTTTCCCCTGCATCTCCGCACAGCGCAGGCGGCACGATTCACCGCGCAAGCGACAGGAAACGCGCATGCTCGCTAAAGGCGCGCAACAGTCGCCCTGTGCTCGCGCCACAGGCCCACAGGGGAACCACGGAGAGCGCGATATGACGAAATCAGAAATCTGGTTGGATGGATGCCTGGATGAATGGATGGATGGATGGAAGGATGGATGGATGGATGGATGGATGGATGGATGGATGGATGGATGGATTGATGGATGGATGGATGGATGGATGGATGGATGGATGGATACTCTGCCTTTTCAACCTATGTATTTTTTATTTTAAACATTATTTGATGGCCTTTGTGGCAGGGATGGAGATCCATATTTTATGTCACACACAGAGTATAGATCTAGATAGATAGATGGATAGATAGATGTTGCAGTATCTATAACAACCCAAACACACAGGATTTCAGAATTAGACATCCCCAGTTATTAATTTCATATACTCACCAGATCTGAATGCCCTGTTAAAAAACTTCACATGGCGTTCCCCCCTGATGTCATTTACGTTGAGTTGCAATAAATGCAAAACTCTCTGCAGGTTCTTGTCTTTGTCGTCCGCTCTATTCAGCTGGCTTTGGAAACACACGGCGAGAAGGTGGGGGCTGGGTGGTGAGGGTTACGGGGGCGAGAAACGCAAAAGTAACGCAATAGTTACGTTACTTTTATTGTGGAGTAACTCAGTTAGTAACTCAGCTACTTTTTGGGAGAAGTAACTAGTAACTACACTCACCGGCCACTTTATTAGGTACACCTGTCCAACTGCTCGTTAACACTTAATTTCTAAGCAGCTAATCACATGGCGGCAACTCAAGTGATTACATTTAGGCACGTAGACATAAGTCAAGACAATCTCCTGCAGTTCAAACCGAGGCATCAGTATGGGGAAGAAAGGTGATTTGAAGGTGACTTTGAGCGTGGCATGATTGTTGCCGGTGCCAGAAGGGGGCTGGTCTGAGTATTTCCAGGAAGCTGCTGATCTACTGGGATTTTCCGCACAACCATCTCTAGGGTTTTACAGAGAATGTGGTCAGAAGAAAAACATCAGTGGCCCGTGCGGCAGTTCACAATGGCCGAAATACCTTGATGATGCCAGAGGTCAGAGGAAGATAGCCGAAGACTTAGTTCGAGCTGATAGAAGGGGGCAGCAGTGACTCAAATAAGCACACCCGTTACAACCAAGTTGGGCAGAAGAGCATCTCTGTATGCAAAACACAGTACATAGAACTTTGAGGCAGATGGGCTACAGCAGCGAAGACCACACCGGGTGCCACTCCTTTTCAGCTAAGAAAGGAAACTGAGGCTACAATTTGCACAAGCTCATGAGAGTGGACAAGAAGATTGGGAAAGCGTTGCCTGGTCTGATGAGTCTCGATTTCTGCTCGACATTGGATGGTAGGGTCAGAATTTGGCGTCTACAACATGAAAGCATGGATCCCACCTGCACCTTGTATCAACGGTTCAGGCTGGTGGTGGTGTTGGTGTCATGGTGTAGAGATATTTTCTTGGCACTCTTTGGGCCTTGGGCACTTAATTGAGAACGCCACAGCCTACAGCCTACAGTATTGTTGCTGACCATGTCCATCCCTTTATGACCACAATGTACCTATGGCTACTTTCAGCGGGATAATGCACCATGTCAGAAGTTGGGAATCATCTCAGACTGGTTTCTTGAACATGACAATGAGTTCACTGTACTCAAATGGCCTCCACAGTCACCAGATCTCAATCCAATAGAGCATCTTTGGGATGGTGGAACGGGAAGATGCATCATGGATGTGCAGCCGTAAAATCTGTGGCAACTGTGTGATGCCATCATGTCAATATGGACCAAACTCCCTGAGGAATGCTTCCAGCACCTTGTTGAATCTATGCCACGAAGAACTCCGGAGGCAGTTCTGAAGGCAAAAGGGGGTCAAACCCGTTACTAGCATGGGGTACCTAATAAAGTGGCCGGTGAGTGTGTATATATATATATATATATATATGCTGATGAAGGTTCTCAGTCATCCAGGTCCTAGTCATTCCGTAGAATTCAAAAATATCCACTGGACTTGGTTTTCCAAGATTTGAAGGCGTTTCGCCACCTCTCCGGCACTGCCAATTCAAATGTCTGGATCCGCGGTGAGTTTTGAGGTCTACTTATAGACAGCGCTTGTAGCAAAACGAAACATGCAATGGTAACGATAGATAGATTGCATTGGATTCCATCGTTAACCTGTAATATCTGAACCTGTCTATGAGTTCTAGGGGTGGGGTGGTTAAGGGGGGATTGCGTGGGGGTTGATACTCCTGTACCTGAGAGCACCTGTGTCTATGATTGATGTTATTAAGGGTTGATTGGGGAGGTATTGTTCTACGGCTGGGGGGTGCAGGTCCCTAGTTCTCTGGTGGGGGTTTGAGGGTGTTGACTATCTGGAGGGATCATGTCTATGATTGAATTGTATGTTTTTGGAAGTTGAATCTGAGTCCACCACCTCTGTTTTAAAGATTGGTTTTTCTCTCTTAACATAGGTGTTTTCCTTCAGCCCACTCAAACCACCCTATTTACTTTTATCCAAAAATATGGACATTCTGGTCCCAAAAGAATGTCCCTTTATCCATAAGGTGTAGTGTACTGGGCGTGAGCTTGTCCAGAGGAGGCCGCTTCTGTAGTTGGGCCATGCGCCTCTTGGGAGGTTGTTTTTGTTTTCGCCAATATAAAGATCAAACATTCGCTGCACTGAACAGCTTTATATACCACTCCCTCATGTGTGTGTGTGTGAGTCTGGGGGTTTTTTGTATCTTTAGGGGTGCACTACTCTGTTTAAGGGTTTGGTTTTGGCACACGAAATGAGGATTTTGTGTTTGGAGAAAATCCTCTTGATTTTTTCAGGACACTCCAGCAACATATGGATTGTGATGTTTTCGTTTACTTTCCCAATTCTTCACCTTTTTGGTTTCCTTGCTGATTTGATAAAAGCCCAGTTTGGATATCCACGGTTCCTTGATGTGTTTCTGTACTTGTTCTTCCCATCTCTGTTTTAGTAGGGATGTTCTGCCGGTGTTGTAAGGTTCTGATGACTGAGAGTTTGTGTTCCAGTGGGTGTGTGTGAGTCAAAAAGAAGATACTGGTCTGTGTGAGTAGGTTTCCTATACACTTCAATGTTTAGGCTTCCATCTCCTTCCATGCTCACCAGGCAGTCCAGAAAGGGTAGTTTGTTGTCCTTGGCATCCTCTCTGGTGAATTTGATGTTACGGTCAACAGAGTTGATGTGTTTGGTGAAAGCTTCCACTTCCTCTAGTTGGATTTTGACGAAAGTGTCATCCACGTATCTAAACCAGTGGCTTGGTGGTATTCCATT
>JAGKQL010000558.1:48237-61705 GCA_018398635.1 Cyprinodon brontotheroides
TCCTATGGGACTTCAAGATCCAGACTGACAAACAGGTGATGGCTAACTAACCAGACATCGTGTTGATCAACAAACAGCAGAAGGCAGTAGTAATAGATGTGGCAATCCCAAGTGATAGCAACATCAAGAAGAAAGAACAAGAGAAGATTGAGAAATACTGAGGGCTGAAAGAGGAGCTAGAAAAGATGTGGAAAGTAAGAGCAGCAGTGGTGCCAATGGTAATTGGAGCACTGGGAACTATGACCCCCCAAACTGGGAGAGTGGCTACAGCAGATTCCAGGTAAAACATCAGAGGTCTCTGTCCAGAAGAGTGCAGTCCTAGGAACAGCTAAGATACTGCGCAGAACCCTCAAACTCCCAGGCCTCTGCTAGAGGACCCGAGCTTGAGGATGACACATACCACCCCACGAGGGGTGAGAAAATATATTTTTTTGTTTTTTTATATATATATATATATATATATATATATACATACGTGTATATATACTAGTATAAATTATATTTGTATATATGTTGAGGATGATTCTAACCTTAGAGTTCCCAAGCACTGCCGCCATAGCCAACCCTTCTCACTGCCTTGGAACCTGGCGTGCTCTCGCACTGGTCGTGTGAAGTTTTCACACCGATCTAACTGTTAGCTTTTCCAATAGACCAAATGAAAAGTGTCCTGGAGCACCTCATTAAAGTCCACTGCAATATAAAGAGTCCTAACCGAACACTTGGCTCCAGATAATTTCCCATAGCCTGGAAAAGTTCGGATTTAGCTTATGCCAACTAGAGAAACAACCGGGCAGGCTGTCTCCTTACCCATCCTTTGATCAACAACCCAATTTTTTTTTCAGATTACTTCCATGGATCCTCAACCAATCAGCAGAGATGGCAAAAGTACTCACTTTCCGTACTTGAGTAAAAGTACAGATACTTGTGTTAAAAAATACTCTGGTAAAAGTGGAAGTACTGATTAAACTTCTTTACTCAAGTAAAAGTAACAAAGTACAGGCTTGTAAATTTACTTAAAATATAAAAGTAAAAGTAGAAACCACTTTTTTCATGCCGTTGCCTACATTTTAAATGGATGTCTGCCAATAGGACTAGATCTCCGTTATGTTCATTTTCATTCATCTCGTTGTCCATGCTACTATGCTAACGCCACCGCCACCAAGCTGCAATGATTTGCCGCGAATGAATACCGGCGAATCTGTCGATTCATCTTGTAGTGGTGCGTCAAATGCAACGTAGATTCCCATCCAATTAGATTGAATTTGGTATTTGTGAGAAAACGGCTCACCAGCTCCCGTCTCACGTCAGAGGAGGAGTAAGCAGATGACTTGCAAAAAGGTGGTAAGAACCAGCGGACAACAAAATTCCAGTTCAAAAGCGTGTAGCGGTTTATTTACTGGTGCAACGGTGAAGACAAAAAAAAAAAAAAACAAACAAAATACTTTCAAATAAAGAAAACAAAACCAGCCATTGCAGGCAATACAAAACACTGACAGCCTCACAGCAAGCTGACTTTAAATATAGTCTCTCTAAGCAGACCTTCAAAAGCAGTTTCTCCAACCAGTCTCTCCAAGCAGCCCCCTAAGCCATTGGGAGTGTGCCCCTTAAATAGACCCACCAATAATCAGCCAATTGGGACAGCCCAACTAAACAGGAAGGCAAATCCCCAATAAAGCACAGTTAACATTGTAGAAAAATAAATACAGATAATAGCATCATTCATACAAAAACATACATATTTATGAAATACTTAACCATACTAATGCTACTATTTTCACCTACTTATTACCATATGCAAACAATTATTACATACATTGAAATCCCACTTAACACCCCCTCTGCCCCTAATAGTCTTTTCCAATGCCCTGGGACAATGGATAAGAGATTGGTTCGATGCGGTAATGCGGTTTCCACACGGACCAGTATGCTGGACGGACTAAGGGAAGAGAATGTAATTTCACTGTGGAAGTTTTATTGCAGACTACGAATGTATATTAAAAGCTGTCGCAGTGGGTACCTTTCTTCGAGTTTGCTACGCTGGTGAGTGAGTTAAGTTGAAGTGACGCTTGTAATGTGGAACTAGTGTAAATTACCGGGTGAATTGTTTGAACTGCCGCCGCCATGACCGCCGTCTGTGGTGCATGCTGGGAAATGTAGTGAAGGATGACGCCGTGTGGTGATAGACGGCGGCTACACTTTGGGAACAGAGGGGGAAAACGGCCTGTTTCACAGTGACGTGAAAATAATAACGGTAACTCCATTGAAATGATTCAAAACCAAAGTAATCCAGCCAATTTTTAAAAATGGGCGAGTAGAAAGTACAGATATTTGTCTAAAAATGTAAGGAGTAGAAGTAAAAAGTCGCCATAAAAATAAGTAGTAAAGTAAAGTAAAAATATCAGAAAAATCTACTTGAGTACGGTAACGAAGTATTTGTACTTCGTTACTTCCCATCTCTGCCAATCAGAAATGAGCAAAGTAATTTAGCAAGTATTACAAACCTAAATAAAATACAAACGTAAGACATAAGAATATTACTTGTGCTTGGAATTGCATTTAAAATGTTTCTTAAACATTGTAGCATATTTACACTATTAAACCTTAATGAACTGAAACCATCCCATGTATCAAAATTAATCCAAAACAGCACAGCGCTACATTTATAAAATAGATGGTTTATCAGAAAACCAGTATTGCTTTTATTGTTTACAATGAATGAGTTAAACTATTCTAACACGGCCGTCAAACTATATTTACCATTGATCGGACAACAGGCATTCTGCAAGTCACACATGGGACTTTGCAGTCAGATGTCAACATTTAATTCCTTTATGATGATAAGCCAGACATTAACATCACATTTTGCAGTTCTTTCAAGATAATTATCTTAAAACGTGTCTTAAATTGTTTAATCAAAATGCATTTTGTAAACCTTTGATTCTCTCCTCCAGGTTTCCTCCACTGCTTTCGGCCACAGCTCAACTTGCCTCACTAACATCTCCTAGATTCTGGCTGTCACCTAGCAAAACATTGGTGGTCTATAGATTAATTCTACAGTGGGGCAAAAAAGTATTTAGTCAGCCACCAATAGTGCAAGTTCTCCCACTTAAAAAGATGAGAGAGGCCGGTAATTTTCATCATAGATATACCTCAACTATGAGAGACAAAATGAGAAAAAAAAAATCCAGAAAATCACATTGTCTGATTTTTAAAGAATTTATTTGCAAAATATGGTGGAAAATGAGTATTTGGTCAGTTACAAACAAGCAAGATTTCTGGCTCTCACAGACCTGTAACTTCTTCTGAAAGAGGCTCCTCTGTCCTCCACTCTTTACCTTCATTAATGGCACCTGTTTGAACCCGTTATCAGTATAAAAGACACCTGTCCACAACCTCAAACAGTCACACTCTAAACTCCACCATGGCCAAAACTAGAGAGCTGTCAAAGGACACCCGAAACAAAATTATAGACCTGCACCAGGCTGGGAAGTCTGAATCTGCAATAGTTAAACAGCTTGGTGTGAAGAAATCAACTGTGGGATCAATTATTAGAAAATGGAAACATACAGACCACTGATAATAATCTTCTCGATCTGGGGCTCCCGCCCAAGATCTCACCCGTGGGGTCAAAATGATCACAAGGCAGTGGTAAAATCCCAGAACCACGGAGGGGGACCTAGTGAATGACACTGCAGAGAGCTGGGACCAAAGTAACAAAGGCTACCATCAGTAACACACCTCGCGCCAGGGACTCAAATCCTGCAGTGCCAGGCGTCCCCCCTGCTTAAGCCAGTACATGTCAAGGCCGTCTCCAAGTTTGCTAGAGAGCATTTGGATGATCAGACCATGACTGGGAGAATATCATATGGTCAGATGAAACCAAAATAGAATTTTTAGTAAAAACTCTACTGTCGTGTTTGGAGGAGAGAATGCTGAGTTGCATCCAAAGAACACCATACCTACAGTCAAGCATGGGGCGGAAACATCATGCTTTTGGGGGCTGTTTTTCTGCTAAGGACCAGACCACTGATCCGCGTGAAGGAAAGAAATGAATGGGGCCATGTATCACAAATTTGAGTGAAAAACCTCCTTTCATCAGCAAGGGCATTTCGAAGATGAAACGTGGTTGGCCTTTCAGCATGACAATGATCCCAAACACAATCGCCCGGAATGGCGCGAGTGGCTTCAGAAGAAGTATTTCAAGGTCCTGGAGGCCTAGCCAACTCCAGATCTCAACCCCTATAGAAAAATCTTTGAGGGGAGTTGAAAGTCTTGTTGCCCAGCGACAGCCCCGAACATCACTGCTCTTAGGAGGAGATCTGCATGGAGGAATGGGCCAAAATACCAGCAACAGTGTGTGAAAACCTTGTGAAGACTTACAGAAAACGTTTGATCTCTGTCATTGCCAACAAAGGGTATATAACAAAGTATTGAGATGAACTTTTGTTATTGACCAAATACTTATTTTCCACCATATTTTGCAAATAAATTCTTTAAAAATCAGACAATGTGATTTTCTGGATGTTTTTTTTCTCATTTTGTCTCTCATAGTTGAGGTATATCTATGATGAAAATTACCGGCCTCTCTCATATTTTTAAGTGGGAGAACTTGCACTATTGGTGGCTGACTAAATACTTTTTTGCCCCACTGTATGTTCAATTTACAACCAAAATGCAGATTTTGAATGTTCAACAATGCCTGTACACTGTAGACTAATTCTCATGGTATGACAAATTTAAAGACAGTTGCATTTTTATTTTCATTTTCTAGTTGTGTAATACTTTTACTCTCAGTTTTCACTCAACTATTTGAATAAAATTTCATTTCAAATTGACTCTTAGTTTATTTACTATTTGTACTGTAGTTATTGTTTTAAAAATATGATTTAAAATCCTAGTCCACAAGCATCCTTTTTCACATTTTCCCCTAAATTTTCACCTTACCGTTTACCTTATATATATATATATATATATATACATTATTTATTGGCTGCATCAAAAAATATCAAAGATATTTTCAGTTTAATTGAATGTATATATTATTATAGTCTCGGTTCTGTTATGTTTCCTTTTGTGTAATCTGTTTTACTTTGTACCATGTTTTCTAGTTTTAGTGGTTTCATTCGTATTTTGTTGTGTCTTCTGGTTATTTTCACCTCTGCTTCCCTCTTGTGTTCTCATTTTTTCCCTAGCTCCTTTCCTGTTTATGCTCTGTTCACACCTGCTCCCAATCTGCTCGTTAGCCCTCTTTGTTTCAGTCTCCCATAAATACTCTCTCTGTGCAGTTCTTGAGTGCTGGTTCCTCGTCTAACTTCCTCCAACTCCGTCTCTCTGAGCCTTCCTCCTCGTGATAGTATCCCCCCTAATGTCTCCATGGTTTCTGGTTTGTTTTGACTTTGTTTTCATGTTTTGATTTTTGGATTCCTGGTTTTCGGTTTGTTTGGACTTAGTTTTAATGTTTGGATTTTTGGATTTCCTGCCTCTGTGTTCAGTAAAAATTTTATTAGACACACAAGAAAATCACCTCTGCCTCCCTGCCTCTGCATTTGGGTCAACAAACCACAACCAAATCCTGACATATATAAAAATAATACTATATAACTTACAATGGCTTAAATGATATCATTGCACTAGGTCATCAGATCAATTAAGTTTAGTCTGTCAAATAAGCTGCCTGTAGAGTTTTTAAAGGTCCAGCAGGTGTCAGTATTCTCTGAGACAGTTTTAAACGCATTATCGATACAGTTTGGCAATGTGTCTAAACGCTTCAAGATGCCTCATTAACTCATAACTACTTTTGACTCTGGACTTACCTGAAGCGTTAATTTTCGCATTCCTAAAAATGAAGTCCTCACATTGCATTGTCTTCCCTGCTTGGCTGTGATGCTGTTTAGAACACCGTCACCTGCTGGTTGCGCAAGGTCAAAAATGAAATTATGTGTGCCTTCTGGGCCACAATTATTTAGTCAGGCTACTCGTAAGTGCACAGACTGCCAAATGTTGAAAGGGCAATGTTATTATCATTACTGTTAATATATAGTAGACATTTATACATTCAGTAATAAAATGTCACAGGGATGGTATGGGGGGATGGTCTTTTAAGAAAGGGGGATGATTTTTAAGATTTTTTTTTAGAAGGGGGATGCAATCACACCTCATCCCCCCTAAACTCGAGTACTGGATAAAACTATATAAAAATGACTTAAAGCAGGGGTAAAAATGAACTGTGAAAATTGTTTTTTTTTCTACTTTGGATCTTTTCAGGACAGAGGAATTGGAGTCCGCACAGCTGGGTGATCAAGTCGTCAGCATGCGATGGCATCCACAATATGAGCCCCGAACAAGGTCATCTCCTTCTTCCTACACCTAATGAGTCTATGTGTTGCTTCAGGTGGATGCTTAGCTGTTCCTGTCAGAAACTGACATGCCATCCGTGCCCTGACCTTTGTGCCTCTTGCCTCTATGCCTCAGGATTTCAGATAACTCTTCTTTATTAGTCTGGCTCCATGATGTTTTCCTGTTCTTGTTGTACAGACAAAAAGAGTTTCCTCATTAGACGGCCTATGTACACACAATGTGATACACCCTGTGAATGAAGGTCGTCCACCCAATCTAATGTGGCTAACAATTAAGCAATACACATGACTAATACAAAATAAACACAACATCCCAATACAAAAATAAAATAAAACATGTGTGGACTAACAAAATCTCTAAATTTATAAATCCCACTGATAACTTGTTGATTATGGCACTCATTCATTCTTTTGTGACCTAAACAGAATAAATGACTGTGTTGCTCTGCTTTCTGTTGGGAAATCACACTCATTGCATTACAGAAATAAAATGATTCAAAGTCATTTTCATCTGCCAAGGTATTTGTTAAACAGCATTACAAGTATTTATTTACTAATGGAGAAGTTAATACAATCTTACTCATACATGGGGTTTTGGCCAGTTTATTCTAAATATAATAATGATAATTATGATATTAAAAAATACCTGCAACAGGTACTAGATGTTAGAAGAAACTAATACAACTCAGTTCTTGTTGATTCAGTTTATTAGGGCACATTTCAATTGCAGGAATTTCTACCATGAAACAGAATACGTTTCAGCAAGAATTCTATAAACTCTCTAATTTTACTGCATCTACCTTGGTAGAACCTAACCATTTAAATGCCACCCAGTTATATATTTAGAAAGATATAAATTAATAAAAAAATAAAATTAAATCCAAGTCGTCATACAGTACGATTAAGGCCAGATAATACTATGTGAAATGGTTATTTAACAAAGACCCGTTGGGTGTGTAAAACTGTTCACTTTGCAGCATGATTTCCTCCTACAGAGGGCACCAGAGGAGAGGAAAGAAATGACTGACCTCCAGTAGAACGAAATAAGCTTATCTAGATGCATACTCTAAGAAAGTGTTTTTAGTGGTGATTGTTCTCTGAAAACACAAGAACAACAGTACTTTTTAACTTTTTGTTTTGGTTGCTATTTATAGGCTAATCTAAATGAATTGCATCTTAAACATTTGAAAGAAACAGGTTTAAAATGTTTGGTGATTTGAACATTTATAACAATTAAATATTACACTGTTAAAGGATGTTTTAGCTTCTTGATCACATATTCTCTAATATACTTCTCAGGAAGCAGCCAACCTTTGTATTCTGAAGGGGTTTTGTCCACTGAAGCCATGAGCTGCAGAGGGTACTGTATTGTTGGACTTTATTCTGCTATTATTTTGTATCAAAATAAAATGCTATCTTGTTTGTCTATACTAAGATTATTTTGTATTATAACCAGACATAAATTGATAATGAAATGTCAATTGATATTCTATTATATCCTTATCTTTTTCTACTAAATTTTATTCTATAACGATATGTATAAGAGAGAAAGCTTATACATATTGTGATACTGGTTGCTAGACATCGATCTACACTATCGCTAGTATGAGAGAGTGGAAAAAAATCCACAAGCAGAGCCACAGAGTTTGCGAAAGAATCTCTGAATCAAGCAGAGACTAGTTTGCAGGTTAGGTGAAGGAAGTAAACGAGAGGAGAAAATATCTGTACAAGAAGCAATAGATCTGCCAACAGAAACAGGGATTTGATGAGGATGAGGATAGATTAGACTGAAAGCAGAAGTTTTTTTAATAGTTTTCAATTCCTCCTTCTGTCAATCATTTTGCATCCCTCCCCAGTAGAAGTTAAATTAATTTTCCCACACTTAAGTGCTCAGTGTGGAAAATTCAGACAGCATGGATGGAGATGAATGGTAAAGAATGCAACTTTGCGATGCATCACAGTGCGCTCTAAATTGTTTTGCACAAAAACATTTTAGTTTCATCTCATGTTATGTATCTTATTTTATTCTGTTTGCCTACTCCTACTGCAGCCATTGTCCATTGAATTTAAAACAAAATGCAATTGACCAGCAACAACAGGTGTTTTTTCTTTTTTTTTCTTGGTACTGAGCTATATTTATGTGGAATACAATAAATTGTTAAGAAGAGGATTTAGTCCATTTTAAAATCATGCAAATCATCATACATTTTGGGTGGGAAATAGTGTTCTTTTCCCCAAAAGGTCCTCTGTCTTTATCAGAATCCAACTCATTAATAAAATTAGACCCAAGAATTTGATAATTCGCTTCAACTTTTCTCCACAACCTATAATTAATACATTTCCCATGAACAATGCAAGATCTTTCAAGAAACTTGACAAGTAAATAGAAATTCGGATGATTGTATTTTGGAGGCTACCAAAGCTAATTGTGCACATTAAAGAGGTAAAATACAGTCTATTTCAAGATCCACAAAAACTCAGAATTGTGACTTGCATTTGGCAAAGGGTTCAGAGCAATTTAATTCATCAATGTGTTCACACAAATATTTTCAGGGAATTAGGTAAGTGAAAAATAGTAAAGTCTGTCAAAAAATTTCTTATCCCATGTCCATTATAGCATTTATCTATCATCTGAAATAAACAAGTTGGTATAATTGTAGCTACGTGATATTTGAATGATACAATGACCTTAAGAAAGGTGTAAGTGCTGTATTATAAACATTTTATACCTCCTGTTAAACTTTTTACGATAAAACAGATAAGATCTACTGGAAACAAGTGAATGATTAAGCAGAGTAAAAAGCACAACAACATTTTCTATTACAGTTCACATCAGATAGTATGTCAATAAATAGCCAAAACAAAAGATAAATGAATCTTGCCCTTTATAAAAGGAAACTGGCTTTGCAACAAATATCATCAAGTGTCATTGTATATCAAAAGATCTATGCATGGCGTAAGTACTAGCATCCCTCTGCTCACTGTCCATGCTTCAATATGACTAAGTCAAGGTAGTTTACCCAAGGCCCGAATATGTTAACTCTACAATAATCAAAGAAAAGTTCTCTAATCACAGGTTTAAGTTGGCTACTCAAACAGTGTGTTTTTAACAGATAGTGTAACAGAAAGCTGTTACACCTTTAAGCTTTCCTCTCCCTGATTCTTTCCTTATAGGAGATCACTCAGGACAAACTCTTTAAATAACACTTCACAATGTATATGAATTAAAAAACCATGAGGCATGACAATAGATTTTGATGGAAATTGTAATCTTACTTGGGAAATCACACTCATTGCATTACAGAAATAAAATGATTCAAAGTAATTTTCATCCGTCGAGGTATTTGTTAAACAGCATTACAAGTATTTATTTATTTATTAAGGGAGAAATTAATACAATCTTACTCATACATGGGGTTTTGGCCAGTTTATTCTAAATATAATAATGATAATTATGATAATAAAAAATACCTGCAACAGGTACTAGATGTTAGAAGAAACTAATACAACTCAGTTCTTGTTGATTCAGTTTATTAGGGCACATTTCAATAGCAGGAATTTCTACCATGAAACAGAATACGTTTCAGCAAGAATTCTATAAACTCTCTGATTTCACTGCATCTACCTTGGTAGAACATAACCATTTAAATGCCATCCAGTTATATATTTAGAAAGATATAAATTAATAAATGAAATAAAATTAATTCCAAGTCATCATACAGTGCGATTAAGGCCAGATAATACTATGTGAAATGGTTATTTAACAAAGACCCGTTGGGTGTGTAAAACTGTTCACTTTGCAGCATGATTTCCTCCTACAGAGGGCACCAGAGGAGAGGAAAGAAATGACTGACCTCCAGTAGAACGAAATAAGCTTATCTAGATACATACTCTAAGAAAGTGTTTTTAGTGGTGATTGTTCTCTGAAAACACAAGAACAACAGTACTTTTTAACTTTTTGTTTTGGTTGCTATTTATAGGCTAATCTAAATGAATTGCTTCTTAAACATTTGAAAGAAACAGGTTTAAAATGTTTGGTGATTTGAACATTTATAACAATTAAATATTACACTGTTAAAGGATGTTTTAGCTTCTTGATCACATATTCTCTAATATACTTCTCAGGAAGCAGCCAACCTTTGTATTCTGAAGGGGTTTTGTGCACTGAAGCCATGAGCTGCAGAGGGTACTGTATTGTTGGACTTTATTCTGCTATTATTTTGTATCAAAATAAAATGCTATCTTGTTTGTCTATACTAAGATTATTTTGTATTATAACCAGACATAAATTGATAATGAAATGTCAATTGATATTCTATTATATCCTTATCTTTTTCTACTAAATTTTATTCTATAACGATATGTATAAGAGAGAAAGCTTATACATATTGTGATACTGGTTGCTAGATATCCATCTACACTATCGCTAGTATGAGAGAGTGAAAAAAATCCACAAGCAGAGCCACAGAGTTTGCGAAAGAATCTCTGACTCAAGCAGAGACTAGTTTGCATGTGAGGTGAAGGAAGTAAACGAGAGGAGAAAATATCTGTGCAAGAAGCAATAGATCTGCCAACAGAAACAGGGATTTGATGAGGATGAGGATAGATTAGACTGAAAGCAGAAGTTTTTTTAATAGTTTTCAATTCCTCCTTCTGTCAATCATTTTGCATCCCTCCCCAGTAGAAGTTAAATTAAATTTTCCACACTTAAGTGCTCAGTGTGGAAAATTCAGACAGCATGGATGGAGCTGAATGGTAAAGAATGCAACTTTGCGATGCATCACAGTGCGCTCTAAATTGTTTTGCACAAAAACATTTTAGTTTCATCTCATGTTATGTATCTTATTTTATTCTGTTTGCCTACTCCTACTGCAGCCATTGTCCATTGAATTTAAAACAAAATGCAATTGACCAGCAACAACAGATGTTTTTTCTTTTTTTTTTCTTGGTACTGAGCTATATTTATGTGGAATACAATAAATTGTTAAGAAGAGGATTTAGTCCATTTTAAAATCATGCAAATCATCATACATTTTGGGTGGGAAATAGTGTTCTTTTCCCCAAAAGGTCCTCTGTCTTTATCAGAATCCAACTCATTAATAAAATTAGACCCAAGAATTTAATAATTCCCTTCAACTTTTCTCCACAACCTATAATTAATAAATTTCCCATGAACAATGCAAGATCTTTCAAGAAACTTGACAAGTAAATAGAAATTCGGAGGATTGTCTTTTGGAGGCTACCAAAGCTAATTGTGCACATTAAAGAGGTAAAATACAGTCTATTTCAAGATCCACAAAAACTGAATTGTGACTTGCATTTGGCAAAGGGTTCAGAGCAATTTAATTCATCAATGTGTTCACACAAATATTTTCAGGGAATTAGGTCTGTGAAAAAATAGCACAGTCTGTCAAATAATTTCTTATCCCATGTCCATTATAGCGTTTATCTATCATCTGAAATAAACAAGTTGGTATAATTGTAGCTACGTGATATTTGAATGATACAATGACCTTAAGAAAGGTGTAAGTGCTGTATCATAAACATTTTATACCTCCTGTTAAACTTTTTACGATAAAACAGATAAGATCTACTGGAAACAAGTGAATGATTAAGCAGAGTAAAAAGCACAACAACATTTTCTATTACAGTTCACATCAGATAGTATGTCAATAAATAGCCAAAACAAAAGGTAAATGAATCTTGCCCTTTATAAAAGGAAACTGGCTTTGCAACAAATATCATCAAGTGTCATTGTACATCAAAAGATCTATGCATGGCGTAAGTACTAGCATCCCTCTGCTCACTGTCCATGCTTCAATATGACTAAGTCAAGGTAGTTTACCCAAGGCCCGAATATGTTAACGCTACAATAATCAAAGAAAAGTTCTCTAATCACAGGTTTAAGTTGGCTACTCAAACAGTGTGTTTTTAACAGATAGTGTAACAGAAAGCTGTTACACCTTTAAGCTTTCCTCTCCCTGATTCTTTCCTTATAGGAGATAACTCAGGACAAACTCTTTAAATAACACTTCACAATGTATATGAATTAAATAACCACGAGGCATGACAATAGATTTTCCTGGAAATTGTAATCTTACTCAGACCAGAGAAATTTCACTTCTCCATGAAGTGGACGCCAATACCAGTTAAACAAGCATTTTAAACAACCAATCTGCCACATCCTTACATCATACATGTTTGTAAAGAGGAGACATCCATGTCTCCAGCCATATCAAAATATTACACTATGTTCTTAGATCAAGGTCACTGCGCTCATTCCATTCCAAAATCTTTACCACATACATAGTTAAGATTACATTTTTTCCTGAGATAAGAACTTCCCTAATTAGATAAACTGTTTGGAAAAACGTTAGTTCTGACACATACAGGCAGGTACTATCAGGGTTTAACAGACATGCATCATCAGTAAAAATTATCCTAACAATTCCCCCTGAAAAGATTACATTTTTTCCGTTTTTTTTTTCAATGAAACATTTGATATTATTAGAATATCGAAATACAAGGACACGTACAGGCAGGTAATATTTGGGCCTTCCAATTTAAGCCTGCTTGTGGTTGCCATGACCAGGATGACTGAGAATTTACACAGGCAATAAAATACATCATCAGTAAAATAATCATAACAATTCCCCCTAAAAAGGTGACATGTTTTAAGTTACCTTTAAACAAACTCTTGTATGTCTGAAAACCCATTGATGTGTGTTAATGACTCAAGCATGTTTCTGTCATCATTCAAAGAATACCAAACAATTGACCCCCTTGATGATATAACATTAATCACGGATCAAAACCCACTCATTACCAGTGTTGGGCAAGCTACTTGTCCAGTGTAGTGAGCTAAGCTATCAGTTACTTAGCAATAAATGAAGCTTCACTACACCAAAGCTACCACCTAAAGAATTATAGCAAGCTAAGTTACACTAATGTGTTAAAAGTAGCTTAACTACATCAGAAGCTACTTAATGTTGTACCAAGCTAATATCAATTCAAAATGAGTCTGAAACACTGGTTAAAACATTTATTAAAGATCAGCCAATGACATATCACAGTGTAAACATTGCTTTATTATCAGCATATAAAAAAAAAAA
>JAGKQL010000558.1:66705-77591 GCA_018398635.1 Cyprinodon brontotheroides
ATTGAAGACTCAAGACAGCCATAACATTATGATTTTTTACAAGTGTATGTACACTTTTGATCACAACTGTATGTGTGCCATTTCTGTATTTAACACACACATAAGGCGCACCGGACTATAGGGCGCGTTTTTTATATACAGGTACATGTCCTCTACTACCTTTAAATACCTCTACTGCGTATTTAAAAATACAGCAGGGGCAAAACTGAGTATGATTGTGCTTTATTCATGTATTTATTACAAAGTATTAATCAAACCTGGTAGCTGGCCGTGAGACAGACACATCCCAGATGACAGAGCGCTGTGATCACTCCTAACTTAACTTAAAATCCTGAAACCTGCCGACGGAATATGTTCGCTTTTATTGCCGGTATCCTGGTGCCTGCAGTTTAAATTATTTAGATGAAAAACACCTGCCAGCCGCCGCGGTGAACCCGGAGGCTACCCGGCCTAGAGGCTGCTGATGAAGGGATTTCTACTGTCGGCGCACCGCTGGTATGTGGGGGTCTGAGCGCCTCCGACAGAAATAGATAATCTGGATGAACTGACTGCAATTATTAAGTTTTCAGGTGGACTTTCTCACTTAAAAACATATTAAAACTACTTTATTCCCACTGATCACAGCAAATATAGCTGCAAGATTTAGATTATTTAGATGAAAAAACACCTGCCAGACGCCGCGGTGAACCCGGAGGAGACCCGGCCCAGAGGCTGCTGTTGAATTAAATTTTCAGGTAGAAAAATAGAGCGGGAGCAAAACTGAGTATGATTGTGCTTTATTCAAGTATTTATTACAAAGTATTAATCGAATCCATCAAAGTCATCATCCTCTGTTTCTGAATTAAACAGCTGCGCTAAATCAGACATGCCAGTTTCCCCTTCTTCGCTGTCAGAGTCACTTTCCGTGCCGGGCAGCTCCTCAGAAATAATGCCAGCTTTTGTGAAAGCTTGAACAACAGAGCCAACAGACACGTTAGTCCAAGCATCAACAATCCATCCGCAAACGGTGGCGTAACTTGCCCGGCGCTGCCTTCCACTTTTCGTGAAACTGTGGTCTCCGTCAGTCATCCATCGCTCCCACGCCGCTCGCAGCCTTACTTTGAACGGCCGGTTCACACCGATGTTGAGCGGTTGAAGTTCCTTTGTCAGACCCCCCGGGATAACAGCGTTCATTTGATTCACCTTTTTTTTTTTCACATCGGCTGTGAGATGGGCACGCAGTCAGAGATTAACAGCGATGGTGATGCGTGGAAGAAAACCACCTGGTCTCCTCACATACACCTGCCTCAGCCACGCTTTCATCATCTCCTCATCCATCCAGTCTTTTTCATATGCCTTAATATCATATGTCATCAGAGCGATGTGTCTGTCTCGCTGTCAGCTCCCAGATAAGCTTCTCTGATTGGTTGATGCGGCGCGTCCAGCAGCAAAACTTCAATTTTTCCATCTCGAGCAGCAGCAGCGCGTTGGCAGATGCTTAAACGCTCCCGACGCGCAGCGCCTGCTGCTCAAAACGCGCTGCGGGACCTTTTGCTGCGCCTATAAGCGCGTCAACCATTGACTTTGCATGTAAACTCGCTGCTTCTGCTGCACCTGCTGGGTCCGGTTCACACCAATGTCCAGCGGTTGAATAACAGCTAGCACAGTGTTAATTTGTTTCACCATGTTTTTCACATCAGCTGTGAGATGGGCACGCATGGAGTCAGATTAACAGCGATGGTGATGAGTGGAAAAAAAACACCTGGTCTCCTTACATTCAGCCACTCTTTCATCATCTCCTCAATGAGGTGGTCTCAAAAGTCGCAGTTACAACACACATAGGGCGCACCGCACCAAAGGGCGCACCGCACATTTTGAGGGAAAAAAAAGATGTTTAAGTGCGCCCTATAGTCGTGAAAATACGGTAACTGATGGATTAAACAAACTTTATGTGGCCAATGTCTGTCTGTTTGTCCTATATGTGGAATGCATGTGAAGTAGAATGTGTATGGTCCATTTTGAAATGATCTAGAATATTTTTTGATGTGACATTAATATGATTTGCATTTTAACAGGATTTAGAAGGAGCTCTAGGGACATAACAGAAGGGTAATCCTATCAAACATGTTGCTCAGAGGCCACAACTATGATAGGCTCTGACAAGACAGGAGCAGCAGTGTTGGAGTTATTATGATTTCTGTTATTTTAATCATTTTATTCATGTATATGTTTTATATTGCTCTCAATCATTTGTTTTTCTATATGTTACTCTCATCATTGGAAATAGTGTATGAAGGCCATAAGACGGACAAATGTTTTGCAAGAATGCTTTCCTGTTTTTCATTTGAGAAGCAGAGAAGTGAAAAGTCATAACCCCGACACCTTGTGTAAAGCCCATGCTGAAACCAGGCAAGTTCCCTATCTTAAAAGTTAATGCTATGTCTAAGAGACTGCGTAATCGAAACTAACGCCTGCTGTTGTAATGTGTTAACTGCTCAATAAAAAGCCTTGCAAGTGTTGAGCCAAGCGGAGATGCAGAGATTGATACTTCAACTCTGTCTCCCCTTTGCAAAGCATTTCAGGAAAAATCTTACACTGTCTTTGTTTAATTTTTTATAGGTTAAAGTTTGGGAACCTTAACAACCCTAACAAGCAGATTAGCTGGGTCAGCTTTTATAAACAGGCTGGAGAGTTAAAAACAATTCTGATGTGACCTGACCCTGGGTTTTTCAGCCTCCTGTTTTTTATCCATTTTTATTTTTATCTGTGTATATAATGCCGTTTGGAGACTGCCTAAGAACAAACGGATTAATTTGCATCTCTAATCAATGCTAACACTTATCTTTTCACTGTTCATCTGGTCCTTACTTTCTTTGCATGTCTTGTTAAATTCTACTAACTTTACAAATGTTTGTGAATTAAATGATTAACTATTGACTAATTGATTAACTGTTTGATTGCTTTTTCTTAGAAACAAACCTGAGGGTTCATTTACTTTTGCCCTGCTTGTAGATAGTGACAGTGAGACTGTCAGTGAGCAGGCATGATAATTTGGAGGCCCAGTTAAGGAGAATGAAGAGATTGTTTTGCTTAAATATGTTTTGTTTTTTCAGGCTGTGTTTGTAACAATCCTTAAATGTTAACATTTTTCTTCCAGAATAGGCTGGCACAATCTCATCCTTCATTGTGTTTCGTTTAAGATGTGCATTAACCCTTATTTTCCCAGCAGCTGCAGAAGTCCTGGCAAATGATATGAACAACTTGGCTGAGAGCAGCCAGAGAGAGAGAGGGGTTCAGATGGTTGAAACTTTTTGAAAAGAGGAATCAAATAGGTTCTGACTGACTGGACTGACTTGGTTAATAACTGGACTGCATCCGAATCATTGATTAGGACATCAGAGAGATGGTGTTAGAACGCAGCGTGCCAGAAATGGTGTTTAGAGATTGTGAGCTACATGTTTTGTTCCTGGCTGAAGGCCATTCTGGTGAGCTCTGAGTTTTATTTTAGTTCCTCTGTGGTTCTGATATAACCTATGAGGTACAAATGGATATGGTGGTTAGAAGCTCGAGGACTTTTGTTGGGGTGGAATTGCGCACCCATTAAGAGCAGTCATGCTGACAGAGGCATTAAATAAATGATATGATGAACCTACAACTTTTTGGAGAAATCAAAAACACCACGGGGGGTTTTGTTGTCTTACATGTTTGTCGCTGTTTGTGTCTGTATGTTTGTCTTTTTCTGTTTGTTTAATAACATCTTTGCCTTTAGAAAGAAGAAAAAAGACGTGACACGCATGTTAAGTTTGTTTGAATAGTTTTGACTACACTAAGGATGGAAATGTTTCAAATATGAACAATGGACTTTTTGTTTGGAGAGACATTGGACACTTTCTTTCTTGAGTCACAGGAAGGATTACACTACAGGTGAGACAGAGACTAATTTTACACCTAAACTTCAGAAGGACAGACAGTGTGCAGCTGCTGAGATGCAGACATTAAGGAGGTGACTGGATGCCCACTGCTTCGGATGAAAACAGACCACTGGCAGTGATGGGGTGATGGAAGGTCATGGGATCATCGGACAAGACTGATGAAAGAGATAAGTGAACTGACACACCAGGTTTCCTATTCACAATGAAAGATTATGAGCGATTTATTCAAAACAACTTTAAACAGTCTGCTAAATATTCTCCATATCATCAGGGGGTAGGATATTCTTAAATAAACAGGGGAAAAAGGATGACTCAGAGATGTTTTACTAAGTTTTAAACTAGACTGGGTTTTTTGATAAATAGATTGGTCAGTTGTTAATTAGCAGCATATGGAAGGGACAACAAGTTGAAACTTCAGCATTTGGGAATAGTAAAGTAGCAACAACAAAATGCAATTTAGAAGAAATTAGAACATTTTCGGAGCAAATGTTTAAAGCAGGGAGAGAAGGTCCAAGAAATCCAGTTTGCAGGGTGACTTCCTGCTGAGAGGAAAAGACAAAAATAAAGTTAAACTCAGGTTGACAAAAACTCAGTTTGACTCAGCAAAACTCAGCTTGGCTAGAGTACCCAAAACTGGCAAACACTCTGGTGTCGAGGTAGTGGCAGTCAGCAGCTTAAGAACACTCCATCTAACGAGGAAACCATCATAAAGTGTGTGAGGAGGCGGACCAGAAACAGGCGCCTCCTGGTGCCCCCCCCCCGAATGACCGAAACCTGGCGGTCCAGAGGAACCGGAGGGCTGAGAGAGGCGAAAATCCCAAAATAGGGAGGGGTTGAGGATGTACGATCCCGAGCGATCCTCGGGACCGTAACCCTCCCAGTCTACCAAATATTGCCACCCTCGCCCACGGGGATGAGCATCAATGATGCGTCGAACTGTGTAGGCAGGGTGGCCATCAATGTCCAATGGGGGGAGGGGGCTCAGCAGGTGGGCACAAAGGGCTGGATGAGACGGGCTCGACCTGGGAGATGTGGAATGTACGGTGTATGCGCAAGGAGGGTGGAAGACGGAGACGGATTGCAGACTCCCCGATGGTCCTCTCCACTTCGTATTGTAGTAGCAGTTTTATTGTCTTATATCAGAAATCAGAATCAGAATGTATCCTACAACATGGCCCTATACTTACTTAGCAACTAAACAGTACATCTTGAAGTTCAAGTATGAGTCTTAGCAATAAATAAAGTCTCTAATGCTGTAGAATATAAATATCTGGCTGGCTTGCCAAACATGGAAGCAGTTGTACTGCTTTATGTAGTCCTGTTTCTGACCTTATGCCCACTTAGCAACACAGAGATTGCAACATGTAAACAGGGTGTTTACAGGCTGGAAGTCACGTACAAATCTTGGCAATAACAGGATGTTTACAAGCTGGAAGTCACAAGTCTTGGCAAAAACAGGGTCACATGACAAGAACTTCCAGAAAGTTCTTCAGAGCGTCCAGTCGTGCGCGTGCATCCACACAGTGCGATGTGGAGCCTATAAAAGGCCGCCCACAATGGATTGAAGGTGGGGGAATTAACTGAGACGAGACGATGCATTGCTGAATGTATGAAGTGTTTAAGACAGCTGTATGAATTCGGTTTTGTAAATAAATGTTCCCCCCTCCGGGTGATGACGGAATGATGTGAATCGAGGCCTTTTTTCTGTCATAAGAGAATTCTACCAATGAGCTTCCACAGTATGGGCGAATGAATTTGGGCGACAGTTTTCGTGACATTGCCTTGAGGGGAATGTCACGGGTGGAAAGCCAGACCTTCTGGCCCAGGCAATAGGACGGGACAACCCTCCTCCTGCGATTTGCCCACCTCTGATTCTCCTGGGAGGTCCTTTCCAGGGGCCATCCTGGCCCGGTTCCAGAAGGTCCGGCAGCGGCGGATGTGATACTGGACGGAGGGTACGGCGATTTCAGCCTTTTCAGACGGGAAAAGGGGTGGTTGGTAGCAAATGGATGCCTCAAATGGAGAAAGACCATTTGGACACTGGAATTATGTGCATACTCGACCCAAGGAAGAAGTTGACTCCAGTTAGTGGGATCTGAATCTGTGAGGCATCTGAGGCTGGCTTCCAACTCCTGATTCAAATGCTCTACTTGTCCATTGGATTCCGGGTGGTAACCGGAAGTTAGAGAGACCTTGGCCCCAAGAGCCGAGCAAAAACGTCTCCATACCTGGGAGATGAACTGTGGGCCGTGGTCAGACAGAATGTCCATAGGTATTCCATGAAGTTGAAAAACATGTGTAACGAGGAGATGAGTTTTCTCAAAGAGACAAGATGGCAGGCCTTGGAAAAACGATCAATAATTGTGAGGATGGTTGTGATACCTTTGGAAGAGGGGAGACCTGTGATGAAGTCGATGGCGATGTGAGACCAGGGTCGACTGGGAATGGGTAATGGTTGAAGCAATCCGGAAGCAGGTTGATGAGAGGGTTTATGACGAGCGCAGGTCGGGCAGGCTAAAACAAACTCCTTGACATCCTTCAGCAAGGAGGGCCACCAAAAGCGCAAACTGATGTGTGCTACTGTTCGACTGATCCCTGGATGGGCAGAAAACTTAGAAGAGTACATCCAACTTATGACACGAGCCCGAATGGAGGAAGGTACAAAGATTCTGTTAAGTGGCCCGGTTCCAGGATCAGGTTCAGTCTGTTGGGCTTGTTTGACGAGATCCTCAATCTCCCAGGTTACTGCAGCAACAGAGCAGCTGGGAGGCAGGATAGGAGCAGCTGACTCCTCAGAATCATCCGGGGGAACTGCCTAGAAAGGGCGTCCGGTTTGACATTCCGAGAGCCAGAGCGAAAAGAGATTGAAAGGTTGAAAAAATGAGAGAAAAACAATGACCATCTGGATTGGCGGGGGTAGAGTCTCTTGGCGGATTGGATATAGGAGAGATTTTTGTGATCTGTCCAAACCTGAACCAGATGTGCAGCTCCCTCTACCCAGTGTCTCCATTCCTCCAAAGCCAACTCTATGGCCAACAGTTCACGATCTCAAACGTCATAATTTCTCTCAGCTGGAGTGAGTCTGCAACAGAAAAAGGCACAGGGATGCAATTTGTCGTTGGCACCGGAAACTTGGGAGAGAACAGCTCCAACTCCAGAATCCGAGGCGTCTACCTCCAACACGTACTGTCTGGAGAGGTTAGGCTGAGGGAGAACAGGAGCATTGGCGAAAAGTCTTTTGAGGCAACAAAAGGATGCTTCCGCCTCAGAGGACCAAACAAAGGGTACCTTGGAAGAGGTCAGGGCTGTAAGAGGGAGAGCAGTTTGGCTGTAATTGCGGATAAACCTGTGGTAGAAATTGGCAAAACCTAGGAAAACGTTGGAGCTGCTTGCGAGTCTCAGGAGTAGGCCAGTCCAAAACAGCCTTAATTTTTTCCTCAGTGGGTCTGCCCTCAAGGATAAATCCAAGGAAGGAAACAGATGATCTGTGGAATTCACATTTCTCAGCTTTCACGAATAGTTTGTTCTCGAGCAGACGTTGAAGGACCTGGCGGACATGGATCTTGTGCTCAGAAAAGTTCTTGGAAAAAATAAGAATGTCATCAATATACACAAAAACAAAGTTGTTCAAAAAAATCTCAGAACGTCGTTGACTAGGGCCTGGAAGCAAGCGGGAGCGTTAGTTAAACCAAAAGGCATTACCAGGTACTCAAAGTGTCCAATGGGAGTTTTGAAGGCGGTTTTCCATTCGTCTCCCTCCCTTATGCGGAGTAGGTGGTATGCGTCTTTGAGGCCCAGTTTAGTGAAAACTGTGGCTCCTTGGATGGGTTCAAAACCTGAGGACAAAAGGGGCAAAGGGTATTTGTTTTTGACTGTGATCTGATTCAAACCTCTGTAGTCTATACAAGGCCGAAGGGATCCATTCTTCTTCCCCACAAAGAAGAACCCCGCTCCAAGAGGTGAAGATGAGGGACGGATTATGCCGGTAGCTAAAGACTCCTTAATGTACTTCTCCATTGCCTACCTCTCAGGCTTGGAAATGTTGAATAGGCAACTGCCACACAGAGGTGCTCCAGGAAGCAGGTCAATGGCACAGTCATATGGTCTGTGGGGAGGCAGAGAACAGGCTTTAGATTTACTAAATACCTGGGAGAGGTTGTGGTAGTCGGCAGGAATGGAAGAGAAATCAATGGCATCTGACTCACTAGAATCCAGAACTTGGACACCTGGGGGTACAGCAGATCTGAGACAATGTGAATGACAATAAACGGACCAATAGTCCACATGTCTGCTGGTCCAATTGATAGAGGGATTATGGGCCTGAAGCCATTCGAAACCCAAGGTTAAAGCAGAGTGTCATGATTTAGCAGGTTTGCTAGCCCAAGATGCAGAACTCAACAGACACTGAGGCAGGATTAAAGTCCAATGTTTATTTGGATCAGCACAGGGTTCTGCCCTGGAAGGCAGAGGAGACAGAGTACAGGTTAAACTCAGGGACTGATAAACAAACTCACTGGTTCGCTGGTTCTGACAGACTGGGTTTAACAGGCACAGAAAAGCAGATTCAGGCAGGCAAGGCAATGGCATGGAGAGCATGGCAAGGCAAGGCAGCACATGGTAGTACATGGCATGGAAACACCTGGCAACGATCTGGCTCAGAGTGAAGCTATCAGACAGCTTATATAGGGAGAGGTTAATCAGCAGAGCTGATGGGAAACAGCTGAGCGCTGAGAACCAGCTCCCAGGAGAGGATCCACGGCGCCCTCTGGTGGGCAAACCTCTGGATCCCAACAGAAATAGAAGCCCACAGGAAGGGATCCACACAGCCCTCTGGAGGGCAAACCTTTGGATCCCAACACAGAGTTAGCAGTAGGGAAAACAAAAAATTTGATGTTTTCGATGTGGTTACCAGAAAAGGTTAGTTGTAGAAGGATAGTTTGGCGGGTTATCTGAGGCAGATCTCTGCCATCCAAAGCAAAAACACGAAGAGGGTTCTGTGGAGGAATAAGCTCTATTCCCATCTGTTGAGCAAAAGTAGGGTTAATTAGGTTCTGTTCACAACCAGAATCAATCAGGGCCGATAAGGAGACGGATCTATTATTCAAAAACAGGGAAGCAGGAAGGAGTAGACGAGGTGAAGAGGGAGAGATCTTCTGGTCCGCCAGTAGCCCTCTATCTACTGGCGAACCCTGGCTTTTCCCACCAGAGGACAAGAGGCAACAAGAGGCCTGATTAACCACAGTATAAACAGAGTTTCGCCCGCATTCTGTGCTGCTTATGCTCAGGGCTTAAACGCACACTGCCAATCTGCATGGGTTCAGGCGGGGATGAATAAACAGGCTGCTAATAGACAAAGGTTTGGAAGGAGCTATTTTACTACTTAACACGGGCTCGAATCCGATTATCCAAACGGATTGAGAGGTTTATTAATTCTTCGAGAGAATCTTGTTCATCTAAGGTGGCTAGTTCGTCCTTGATTGAATCATTTAGGGCATGAGCGAAAACCCCCTTAAGGGCTACTTTATCCCAGCCTGAGGCAGCTGCCATAATACGGAAATCGATGGCGAAGTCAGAAATAGATCTTTGTCCTTGTTTAAATCTCAAAAGCTCACGAGAAGTTAGGGACTTATCTGTTTCGTGGTTAAAAGCTAACTTCAACTCCTTGATAAACTGATCAAAAGTGCAGCCATAATTGGAGGATGAGGAAAATCTTACCTCAGCCCAGTCCAAAGCTCGGTCAGTAAGATGTGAGATGATATATGAGATCTTAGTTGAATCCTGGAGAAACTTACTCAGAGCGTGGTTGAATTGAACGATGCATTGATAAGGGATCCACGGAACTTCTTGGGATTTCCATTAAAACCTGGGCGGATTAGCCAGCTGACACTCAGAATGGGGGAAACAAAAACTGCTTGGTTAGCATGCTGCGGGGCTAGCTCACTGGCTGGGCCCGAACCCTGGAGAGAGACACTGACAGCCTCGGTTAAATTAGTCACTCAGCTGTAAAGATCAGACAGTTGGTTACTGAGATCGAGGAAATGGTTGTGATGTTTCTGGAAGGGCTATCTGAATGGCTTCTGCTGGGTCAACGGTTTGGCCAGAGTGTTCTGTCATGATGTTACAAAGTTCAGACCCAAATGCAGAAACAAAAACAGAGAGACCAGGGAAAAGGTTTAGCGGGTTTTATTGAAGAGGTAAAACAGAAGGAAAAGTGTTGCACTGAACACTGCTCAACCGGAACTGTAAAGTGAGGGGAAAACATAGCGGTTAGTTCAGGCTCAGTGGGGAATTTGACTTGTGAACTTGGAGAAAAGGATTTGGTTGCCCACTCACGTTTCCAGGGAAGTTGTTAAATCCTTGACTCCTGTCTGTGTGCCATGGTTCCAGTGTATGTCTGATTCGGTGGAGGGCAGAACAGGATTTACCCAGAATGCGGTTGTAAGTTGGTAAACGGAGAAACTGACCCTCCACTCAGATTTCCTGCGGTACTTGAACGGGTCGTAGTGGAGAGTAATCCCTCTCTCAGTGAGAAGCTGAAACAATCTCTTGGGGAAAGTGGATCCAAACCTTCTCTTTGAACTCCCAGCTCAGTTTGAAGCTTAGTTGATCCTTCCAGGGAGAGAAGGTCCAAGAAATCCAGTTTGCAGGATGACTTCCTGCCGAGAGGAAAAGACAAAAACAAAGTTAAACTCAGGTTGACAAAAACTCAGTTTGACTCAGCAAAACTGGCAAACACTCTGGCGTCGAGGTAGTGGCAGTCAGCAGCTTAAAGGAATAGTACACCCAAAACATGATCAGCCTTCATTTTGTACTCACCCCCATGCTGAACAACACTCTGGAGTACTTTTTTGATATCTCAAATATACTGGAGATCTGGGAGGCTTCTTGCTGTCTGCTGACATTTGAATAATGGAGGTCCATAGCGCCTGAGACAGAAAGGTCCATAAAAGTCCACAAAAAACGTGTCAATATTCC
>JAGKQL010000558.1:82591-98543 GCA_018398635.1 Cyprinodon brontotheroides
TATTCTGACTTTAATCTCAGAATTCTGACAATAAAAAAGTCAGAATTCTGACTTTTTCCCCCAAATAGATGGTACAAATAGATCAGGCTCAGTATGACCTAATTATAGACTCTTACATTTTAGCTTGAATTGATTTATTTAATTAAAGTACGCTAGATTACTGTGTATGCCATTAGCAATGGCAAATGTTATGTAAAAAAATACACAATATAATTTATTTATTTATTAGTTTTAATCAGAATCAGTTGGTAAAATGTGAATCACAATCAGCAAGGTAAAATGTGCATTCCTTGCACAGTGCTCCTTGGGATTTTTAAAGCTTGGGAAATCTTTTTGTTTCCAAATCCAGCTTTAAACTTCTCCACAACAGTGTCTCGGACCTGTCTGATGTGTTCCTTGTTCTTCATGATGCTCTCTGCACTTTAAACAGACCTCTGAGGCGATCACAGAGAAGGTGCATTTATCGGGAGACTTGATTACACACAGGTGGATTCTATTTAGTATCATTTAGGTCGACATTGGATCATTCAGAGATCCTCACTGAACTTCTGGGGAGAGTTTGCTGCACTGAAAGTAAAAGGGGCCGATTCGTTTTGCACACCCCATTCTTCAGTTTTTCACTTCATGATTGGGTAAAACTAGTTGTTGATTCTTTACTAAAAAATGTTAATGTTCGATGCCTGAAATGTGGCAAGAGTTATTATTTTCTCCATGCCCTTATTTTTGCAGGGCAAACTGTAACTTGGCTGATATCTAAAGAGAGCTCTGACAGGGTTTTACTTGCCAATAACGTGCATTTATAACATAAGTTTTAGTGGTTGTAGAAGTAATAGAAAACACAGATCTGGGAACTGGAATTCTAGCAGCACTCCTACATTATTCTCTACATTTTCTCTCCGTTGTCCTTTCTTTCACAGTAAATGGTATCGGCATCTCAGATATTTTAGATTTGTTTACCAAGCTTTCCTGTCTGACCCTTCAAAACAATCTACCATCAACAGCATTGTGTTGTAGAAGCTTTTATGCAAGAACCTTTTTTTGGGAGTTTTTACAGCACATTTTGGAGTTTTTACGGCACTAGTGTCTCGTTTTTTTGGCAGTAGGCTGGCAGGAAAGGGGGTATGAGAGAGGGAGAGACATGCGGCCAAGGATGCGAACCCGGGTCATCCATGTCGAGGACTAAGGAATCTTTCTGTACATGGGTTTTGTGCGCTAAACACTGGGCAACCAAAGCACGCCCTTATGCAACAAACTTTTAAACAATTTTCCCAACATTTATGGAGAACAGCAAAGTTGCTCTTTTGTAATTTTTATTATTTTCACCTATAAACATAGAAAAAGTCAGCAGCCTTTTGAAATGTTCTGTAGTATGGTATAAATCAAGATTCTCCAGAACATATCTCCAAAGCCTGCTATTTTCTGTAACACAAGTTGTGCTACCCACAGTAATTGCTGATAAAAAGTCTAAAGACTGTTTTAGAGTTTTCATATTTCTTTATGCTATTGCTAGTTTTAAATCTGTGGTAAACCATTGTTTTACAGCAACTCCTCTCTCACATATACAATATTGCATCTTCTAATATGTTTCCTTAAAGACTGTTTAGGACAGGAAGCTACAAAAAGTTAAATGACCATAAACTCAATGTAAACCCCTAGCTATTATTATTTTATGCTTATTTTATTTATTTGTTTATTTATTTATATGTTTGTTTCCCTTGTTTTATTTTTATTTATTTTTTACATTATATGTCTCATTTTTTTAAGTTATAATGTCACCAACTGCTGTGTATCTTTGTTTGATGTTTGAATTACTCTGTATTGTTACAGGGAATTGCCAATAAAGCAAAAAAAAACATTATAGACGTAGCTGTTCTCGCGAGTCCTTCCATATAACAATGACCTCGTATGTGATTGGAGGAGCTATACTCAGAAGAACTTTATCTCCAGTTCCTTTGTTTGGATTTTGTTGGTACGTGATCAATGGCTGGACGACGTCTCGCGTTCAACTCGCCTTCCCCCCAGATTCCACATACTTCGTCAGCGCTCCGCTCCACTCCGCCCCGCTGACGTACATCGTGCGGAGCGCTTGTCTTTCATGGAAATCAATGAGAGCTGTTCCACATCCACCGCTACTCCTCCGCACGTCTCCGTCCACGTACGTCTTCTCCGTCCGTCACCGATAAATTACGGAGCCGAGCTATTTTTTGCTCCGCTCCGGTCTGGCCAGGTCGAGATCCGCAATTGCAATCGCACCAAACAGGAAAAAGAACATCGACAAATTCCGGTTCGTCAAATTAAAATATAGCAGCAACAGATCGGTGACTAGAAATTATAGCACAATTCTCATATATAAAAAAAAAAACTAACACCATTTATTTAAATGATTGGATCCAAACTATTGGTTATTCACCAACGAGGAAGCTGATTTCTCATCTGCATCAAAATATTTATTTTATACCGAGGGACTTAAACTTTAATCAAATCCATTCAAAAGAAACTTCTTATTACAGGAATGAAAAGAGATGCTGAGTTTGGGAGTAGAGAACAAGTTCATTCAAAAAAAGCAGTTTTGAATCATCCTTATCCCCGTTACAAAAATCTACAAAAATATATATATATATTTGGGCAGCTTCCTTTCCGAACATACGGCTTTATGATCAGTTCCATGCAAATTAATAGCGATATAATATATCTGACGAAATTGTTTTTATAAGCATTTTTTAATCAAAGAATTTTAAATACTTTGATAAACATATTTAAATAATTTTAGTGCCAATTAAGGCCTTGACAAAAAAAAAAAAAATGAATGAATTGTAATTATTTTTAATGATCCGCGGAAACCCTGGTTCATCTCGCGCATGCTCTCTACCATCTCCAAGAAACTCAGAGCGGAGCGGTCTGGAGCCACAGCGGAGGATGTATGCTTTGCTTTCTGCAGGCAGTCTGGAGCGCAGCGGGGCGGAGCGGAGCGCTGACGGAGCATGTGGGATTTCGGGGTAAAACTCCTCTTGGACGCGATGGCGACTCTGCAGTCAAACAACTGTGCGGGAGAGACGAACTCAAAGAAGAGAAGCTAGCGGTAAATATATGTTCGATTACTGCCTGCTAAGCTAAAAGCAGCCTAGCCTAAGCTACGGCTAATAGCAGCCTAGCCTAAAGCTACGGCTAATAGCAGCCTAGCCTAAAGCTACGGCTAATAGCAGCCTAGCCTAAAGCTACGGCTAATAGTAGCCTTGCAAGAACAAGCTTTATTAAAGTGTATTTTTTGTGATTCACAGGAAGCAGTACGCCGTCTTCACAACTCAAAGACAAATTGCAGGAGCTATGAACCGGAGCAAGGGTAAGATTTAAAGAATATGCTTTCATTCTGCGGTAAAAGGAAATAGATACGGATGGATACCGATCATAACTGTACATTTTGTTTTCACAGACTAATCTCGCCTCACAATGAGGCGGTGACCTATTATTCATACCACTCTCATTTAATTGTTTTCCAGCTGCCTTTAAGACGTCCCATAGGAAAGCAAAATCCAAGAAGAGATCTCATTGTTGTTTCTTTCATTTCTCCTAGACACAAATGAGCTATTTTTGATACTAAGGTGAGACCAAAGGTTTTTTCTCCTGCTTCTCAAATTCAACTCAGGAGAAACAATCACACATAATCTCATGTTTGATCAAAACAAGAGATCTCTATATGATCTGAAATATGTCTAATTTCAGCCTCCTAAACATGAGACCATGAGATCAAAGAAAGAGCTCAAAGAAAACTCAGCTATGACTCCCAAGATCTCATTATTCTTCTCAAATATGTCTCAGTTTTCTCATAGTGACCTCAGAATAAAAAAACAGAGTGTGTCTTACTCTGATCAAAAGAAGAGATCTCTAAATGATATTAAATAAGTCTCATTTAAGTCTTCCGAAAATGGATAAGAGAAGCTCCATGAAATCTCATAGAGTTACTTGCATGAGTATTTTGATTTTACTGGACATTCTACATTTCAAATTCTGCATTGTAATTATTGTATTATATTACTGTAAGTTCCTTACCTTGTAACTTACAAGAAAACAAGAAAGAAAATAATGCACTTTTAAATTCCAAGTTTTCCAATTCATTAATAAAATAATAAAAGTCAACATAACTAGACAACCAACCGTTTCAGTATTATGTTTAGAGATTAATGCAAATTGAAGCTGCTTATGGAGAAATGTCCTGGGCTTATATGAGGAACAGGAAGATTCTTGGGATGGAAGAGGGAAATAGTGACAATGAAGGTTGGAAAGATAAAAACATCAAAAATGAGAAAAAAGTGGAAAAACAGAGATCGTTGTCTGGGATCTTAGTTCAGAACAATCCAGTGATGATCATTCCATACATTCCACAGCACAACAAAATGAATTCAAAAGTCATATTCAAAGTCGTTAATCAGGCAGACTCTTTTACAAATTGAATCCGGTTCACTTAACAAAACCATCAATAAACTTGTCGGAGAAGTCAAAGGTGCCAGAATTCTGTACAGTGGAGACCTGCTAATTAACTGCAGAGACACTTCAGCAAGGGCAAAACAACACGGTGATCAACAAAATTGACGGATAAGAGTTCAGTGCAGCCCAATGGAGAACAAAAGATCAGCAGGGGAGTCATTGGAGGAGTTCCTCTAAAAATTTCTGAAAAAGAGATTCTGGAAAACATAAGCGGTGCAAAAGTAAAAGAAGTAAAACCGTTAAAAACAACAAGAAACGGAGAAAGATCTGACAGTTTATCTGTGCTAATTAAATTCGAGAAGAAGAGCAGTACTGGCAAAGTATTCATCGGTTACATAAGCTATAATGTCAAAATCTACAATCCTCCACCATTGAGATGTTTCCAAATGCCAAAAATTTTCGGGTCACATTGCAGCAGTTTGTAAAGGGAAACAGAGATGTGGAAGGTGTGCAGGAGAACATGAGTACGGAAATGAAAAGCTAAAATAAAATGCTGTAATTGTGGTGGGAGAACATACTGCTTATCTGCGGCTGTGAAGCAAAAACAAAAGGTCTGAGGAAATAAAAAATGAAATTTGAGCTCGGAATAACCTACGCTGAAGCTGCAAAAGGGATCCCATCTCAGTCAGAAAACCTAAACCTACAGTTCAACACACAGCAAATTCCAAAACCTCTAGAGAAATCTCTAAAAATTGATGAAGACTCACTAATTGTTAAAAAGACAAATTTTGTTCTTTTTCATGGTAGAAGTAATTAATTGTACTGCACGGAGCAAAAAAAAACTGAAAAATCAAAATAATAGTGAAGGCTGCAGAAAAATATCTGGACATTAAAGATTTGAACTGGGGAGATGGTTGAAGCATGATGGGAGGACCGATGGACCATCAGAAACTCAGCAGAGTTACGGCTTTGACCAGAGTAAATTAAAAATTATATGGGCAAATGTGATTTAGTATTATGTTGGCTTGGTTACACAGGTTTTTTTATTTTTATTATTTTTTTTTTTGGGTAATCGTTTCCTGTTTCTTGCTTTACTCCATCAGTTGGTGGCGGTAATGCACACCCAAAAGTCTGCCAACCGCCATAAAAATCCCATAAGAAGAAGAAGTTAGTTATTTGAAGAAACATGATCTGAAGAAGACATATTTAGTTTAATAAGTCCAATATGGACTGAGTATATATATGTATAAATGTATGTATATGTAGTGTTTGAGTGTGTGTAATTTTCACTGTTCTCTGCACTTTGCATGAAATCATAGTCATATCGATATTGAGATATTTGGGTTCAATATCGAGATGCGATCATTTAGCCATGAAGCCTAGAGGGTTTGGTTTGTCTTGGATTTCTTATCTTGTATGTGATATATGAAAGTATTAGATTGCTAACATCATGCTTTTTAAACTGCCATTTACAGAATGACATCTGGATCCAACTCAAAAAGACAGAGGTTACCTTCAACCAAAATGAAAGATCATGTACAGCTGGGAACTGAAGAGGAGGCAGCTGGTGAGTTATTGTTAATTTACTTACTGTTATTTTTTACTTTTAACTTATCAATTGGTAATTAAAGGAAAGTATAAGTAGAATAGCTGATTTTTAAAGATCCCCTACATGCTAAACTGTATACAGTATAAACTACTTTAATAATAATTTAGGTCAAATTGACAATCAATTAATATATATATTTAATATATAATAATATAAATTTAGCTGCTAGACTCAAGATGTGTCTTAATTCACTGTCAAGCAGCGGCGGCACCAGAAAATTATTATTGGGGGGGCAATGGCCACAACAAATACCAACAAATAAATAATACTATAATAGATATAGATTTACTGTTCCCAGGCTAATACACTACATATTGTGAAATGCACATTACTAAATGTTTATCATATAACAAACACAAGCACATTTAACTACTTGTATTTAATGAATCAACAAATGCCAAACAAGGTTAAAAAAACAATACAAATCATAGCCACCACAGAGAACATTTGTGGATTCACTAGAGCAGAGGTCTTCCACAGGGGATCCGTGACCCCTAGGGTGTCCGCGGAGGTACTGCATGGGGGTCGCGAAACTTGGTTGATTCATTTTTTTTTTTTTTATATATTCCCTCCTGAATTGAAATGTCTTTAAATCCACATTAACATGAATTGAAGACTGTAGTAAACAGATAAATGGAGGCAGAAGATGTATTTCAGTCATCAATGCACACATTCAGCGACACACAGGAGCTCTTTCAAGCTGGACACCGTTTCATTTACAACACCTGTCCCATCAACCAGGAATCAGAAATACTTTAATAATCCTAGGGAAGGATTACTTTAGTTACATTACTCCATCTGTAATAGAGTGACTATAGGACCGGTTGATATAACACAATTTCATACAATATATATATTTAGGGGGTCCCCGCTCCATCTTGTCATCAGTTTGGGGGTCCTTGGCCTGGAAAACGTTGAAGAACCCTGCACTAGAGTGTAACTGTGAGAATTGTAGCACAGTGTATAGTTACAGTATACTCGTGTATAGTGTAATACAGTATACTCTTACCACTGTCTCTTAACTCACTAAATCTTTTTTCTCTCTCCTTCTGTTCTCCTCTCCTTCACTCCACACCTCTCTTCCTCTCCTCTTCCCCTCTCTTCTTCTCTCAGTGTACAGTATGTGCATTGGAAACAAGCTGGCTGCTCATCTCAGAGGGCTAACCATAAATAAATCTGAAATCTTTAAGTTTAAAAAAGTTATGTAAATGAAAACTCAATATAAAAGCTGGATTTATATCGATATTATAGGACATATCTTGTGTTCTTTTGAAATGTACTGTTGTGAAATATGACATGTTAACTGTGACATGGTTTTTGGTTTATTTTAGGTCACTTTGCATTTGTCACTTTTGAGGATGGCTACACTGCCAAAATCTTTAAAACATGTGACATTCTGGATGCGAATGACAGCCCCATTGGACAGTTGGATGTCTTGAGGCCAGGAGAAAGGGTCCTAGCCAGATGGAGTGATGGGAGATTTTACAGCGCCACTGTGAATTATATTGGGCCAAATACAGGCATGCAAAAAAAAAAAAAAAAAGGACATAAGAAAGAATATCCCTGCAGATGTATATCGCCAGCACTCCTCCCCCAAGTTGACTGATGTCCACTCTTCAACAAATGTCAGCGCCCACTTTTTGCCATCGCCTCCTGTCCAGGGGCCTCCTTCCCAAGGCCATGCTCTGCCTTCGCCTCCTTCCCAAGGCCACGCTCTGCCTTCGCCTCCTTCCCAAGGCCACGCTCTGCCATCGCCTCCTTCCCAAGGCCACACTCTGCCTTCGCCTCCTTCCCAAGGCCACGCTCTGCCATCTCCTCACACCCTCAAACAGTACACTACCCTGTACCCTCCGAAACGGCCTAAGCCACTCCACCTCAATGTGGATTCGCCAGTGCAATGTGAGTCGCAGGCACACAGTTCAACCAATATTCTGATTCCTTCCACAACCAAGATGATGCTAGTTCAGACTTCTCGCCCTGAGACAGATGAAAATCTGAGCACAAGTTCATCTTCTTGTGCAAGCACCCTGATAGTTGACAGAAGCCCTCAAAGTGAATATGGAGAACCCATTGAGGATGTAGCACAGAGTGACAGAAGGTCCTGGCAGCCATGTCAGAGGTGTGGTCCAGAGTTGAGAAAACTTGAAAAAGAGAAGAAGAGGATGGAGGACATTCTCTGCAGCATAAGTAAGTCTATAATGTTAACTCTATTGTGGTTAATAGTACCTTTTGATAACCAAGGGTGTATACTGTCATTAAGAGCTGTACATCAACACTTCTTTTATCCTTTTTGTTTTTCAGAGCCAGAAGACATCAGAGTGGCTCGAGGATTTCTTAAAAATGTTGCTCTGTACCAGGAGAGCCCTGCAGCCTTGATCCACCCGTCACAGAAGGCTCTTCAGGAGCTCTTTCCCAATAGTGGCCTGTTCCTGTCATCCTTCAAGCTTGCCTCCATAATGCACCAATGTGACCATGACAGCCTTCGACTTTTCCATCTCCTTTTTGAACACTTCTTCACCACAGAGGAGTGCACCAATGCAGTGGCTTTCGGACGACATGGTAAGATACCAGAGGAAGCAGCTGCTTGACCAAAGCAAAGTTGATGGAATTCTCTGAGTGAGTAGTTTTTCTGGTGTAATGACTGCAATGTTCTAGCTACTTTCTATTATTTTCTTTTGCTTGATTTGTTGTACACTAGTTACTTGATTGTTGTTTTTGAGTAAATATATTTTTAATATGATTAGATTATGAAAGTCTACAGTACGCATAAGGGTCAAACGGACAGCAACGCACCAATACGCCTTAGTTTGAGAAAAAACAGCTTCAAGTACAGAAAACGAAGCAAAAATCACAAAATCAAACACAAGTCTAAACGAGGTACAAACGAAACGGTTGCAAAATGAAAACATCATCAAAAATTAACAAACGCACTGCAAATGGAGAAACGATCTGTAAACCGAGAAAAGATCTGCAAACGAAAAACGCTGCATGCTCCAAACCTGCAGGGGGAGCCCTCAGCGTAACAGCTCAATAGAGAGATATGGCAGCCTTTTGCGCGAAAGCGAGAAACGCCGCAGTGATCACGGATATAGTAATCAGCTGCTTTAGGATCCAGAGGACAGAATCACGTCAACTCCTTCAAAGTTCACCAAATGTTTTTAAATAATTTGGAGAAAGTCTAAAGCAAAACTACCACTTATAGTTTCATTTTTGGGAATTTTATGAATGAAAACATGCAAAAACTATTTTAAAACTACTTGATACTTTTATTGGTTCATTTTCAGCAGGACACAGTGCAGCTGTCCCATCCAGAGCTGAGGAATGCAGTTCACATTTTAAAGACTGGTCTCCTGCATGCCGTTTTTAAAAACTTTGACCATCTACATGGTTTTGAAAAAGAAGCGAACTTGGTGTTAGGCAAAAGTAATTCAATTTGCATGATGCTTCTCAAAAGAAGCATTTTAAAACGATCTGAAAGTTTAAAATCAGAATAAAAATTCAGTCAATGCTGAAGCTTTTGGCGTTCGTTTCCATTTTTCATTTGAAAAAAATAATAGCTTATTTAGATGATGTTCTGCATAAAAAATTCAAGCGTTCAATGCGTTCCAGTTATAGAATCATCCGCTTTCGTCGCATTCGCGGCTTGACTCAGACCAACGCGGATCACTTCCGGTGCTTCGCCTTAATTCGTACAGCAGAACGGTGCATTACATGATCTTTTTGTTTGATTTTATATGCGCTGCGGTGCCGCAGTTTTAGATTTAACCCGTTTTATTATAGTATGGAGACTTCTAAAAGAGGGCTTGTAATGTATTTCAAAGCTTTGGTGTTTTGTATTCCTGCGCAGGCTAATCTAAGGCGCACATTACGGCTAATATATATAAAATCAAGTAAAAGTCACATTACTGTTCTGCTGTATTTTCATACACTGTTGTGATTTAGTCAGCTGTTCTGTTCTCTCCATCCCGTGTCTCTATTGAGCTGTTACGCTTGAGGGCCTTGCAGGTTTGCAGCATGCAGCTGCTGCTTTGCAGATCGCTTTGTCGGTTTACAGATCGCTTCTCCATTTGCAGTGTACCTGTTAGAAGTTAAAGTTTTGTACCCGCTTAGACTTTGTTTGTTTAGAGCACGTTTCTGTACTTGAAGCTGTTTTTTGAGACATCGTCCCGTACTTTGTTGAAGCCGAAATTGAATGATCTTCGGTAATGTACTGAGACGATAATGGATATAAACAGTCCTTTATTTTAACCTCTTTTTTGGATATTTTGGCACTAAACTCCATTCTAATGACAAGATGGACCAAAATCGCCTTAATATACATATCTTTTAAAATCAATTTAAATTTAATATTCCTAATATTAAATGTTTTGCCACTAGTCATTATTTCCTCTTATGTTAATAATCAAAAACATTATACACTTAGATGGAACCATTGCTATATAGAAATGTCATTTTACAGATAGTTGAATGAACATAATACTTATTAAAATATGCTGGGAAAATATCAAACAAATTTAAATCTTTTTCTCCGTTTTTTTGCAGCCTATATGAGGAGGTAAAAGAACGATGGAGAACTGGAAACCAGTAGAGGAGGCCAAGTTTAAAAAGGCCCTCATAAATAAATGCCGTCACAGGTCAGTACAGTGACTGGCTTTACAGGCATAATGTTTATAACAGCCCCTTGTCACCAGTGGGCCCTCTTTGTTCAGCACCGTGAATTTTTTCAATCGCTTATTGACATGTTGTTACACCAGTGGTTGTCAATTGGGATAATGTGATTGGTCACTTTACAAATGTATGGCCTGGTTCACTTGTAAAATGGTATGCACATTGGTATGCGTGTTGAATTAATGCAAAATAAATGATGCTGCAGTTCATTCACAGTTGTTTCTTATTTCTTCTCATTTTAATCTCAATTTTCTTACCTTAGTCTCAAAGTCATTCTGGACATTATCTCAGTTTTTTCTCAAGGGAGGTTTAGAGCAATAATTCAGGGATTGAGGTGATCTCAAGAAGAGAAGCAATTGAGCTCCATCTACAACTCTTTAGTGCTCCTCCTGGCTTTTTTAGGAGCAATAAGTAAGACATGAACGAGATCATAAAGATGGAATCCTGAGATCTCCTATGATCTCAGATTTTCTCCAAAGTGTGATTTAGGAGCGATAATTCAGATTGAGGTGATCTCAAGAAGACGGGCAATTGAGATCTGTATTTTAACTCTTTAGTGCTCCAACCGGCTTTTTAGGAGCAATAAGCAAGACATGAATGAAATAAAAAAGATGCAATGATGAGATCTTATCTATGACTATCATTTCTCCTACAAGTCTCAAAAAGTCATTCTCACAATATCTCAATTTTGCTCCTAAGGGGGGGTTTAGGAGCAATAATTCAGATTGAGGTGATCTCAAAAAGATACACAATTCAGATTGAAGAAATCTCATAAAGATATTCAATTGAGATCTCCATACTGTCTTGAGAGATCAAGAAAAGACTATCCTGAGCAAAAAAGTTTTCCTCTGGGGTATTATGAGACGGTACGCAGGAGCTTCAGATATACGCAGCCTGAGAACACGCTGCGCGCGGAATCTGCCAAGCATTCAGAAAAGAAAGAGAGTAAGACTTTATTTGGTGACTATTTTTCAGGTGCATTGATAGATGTGTTGTGTCCATATGCAGTGCATCCCATCGCATAGTGCTGATTCATTGTTTTTTTTTTTTTTTTTTTTTACAGCTGCTGGAGTCGAGGCAGAGTGTGCTAGCTGATGAGGAAGTGGAACTCTGGAATGGCCGCCGCCATTTCGTAGGCCGGATCTCTCTGAACTCTGTGTTAAGCTGCAGTCCCGGTTAGAAGTGATGCCGAAGTACAGGGCCACGCACAGTAGGCGTCTGCACATCGGACCTGCCTCGGAGGGAATGCTGCCAGTTACCTCCAACCCTGAGGAAGCAAACGGACCGTTCACGGACTTGTAATTTTTGGATACGCGTTGTATATAGTTGTGTGTGTTTTAATAAAGCTCTTTCTTTGCATTAACAGCTTCCTGGCAAATGTTCATTTCCTGTATAAATTCATTCATGTCCTTGATGGTAGCCTAATAATTGTGTAGTAGTGTAGGATAACATAAATACACAGCATATGAATAAATAAATATATGAATGAATAAATAAATAAATAAATATATATATATATATATATATATATTTATGTAAATTTATATGTTAATATATATATATGCCAACGAATCACGAGCGACTTTACTTGTTTAAAAAGAAGTGGTTCCTTCCAATACTCAGTAAGAAAATTAAAGCCTGGCATGGCCACGTGTGGTTTTGCTGCCAATCACGAGCGATTTTACTTGTTTGAGAATAGTGGTTTCAGCCAATACTGAGTAGGTTATTCAAGCCAGACCTGGCCAGCCGCGTGGGTTCGCTGCATTCATATGCTAATTAGGGCCATTAGTACAGCTGATCGCTCTCCACATACGTCAGAGTCCGTTCCCGACAATTTGTGGCACTGACAAACGGGGACGAGCGCGGGTTGCAAATTGTCGGAAACTGACGAAAATCAGGGAGATCTGCGGGAGTTTACGGGGACGAAAATCTCACTTTTCATGCAGTGAAAGAGCAAATTATCTTATCCAGTGAAACAAAAAAATGTTTTGGCAGAAAAAGAGGAACGGACTGGAATAAAAACAAAAATTTTGGTAAAATGTTCTTTTTAACAACATTGATCCTGCCAATTAGTGAAAGGGGGAGGTTACCCCATCTCTGAATATCGGATGTAATAAGGGCAGTGAAATTAGCAGATGCAAGGCTAGACAGCGAACGTGTCACATTAATACCTAAGTATTTAAACCCTGATGGACTGAATTGAAAAGGTAAATCTGACTGTTGAATATGACATGCTGCAGTGTTAATAGGGAAACACTCACTTTTCGCCAGATTTAATTTATAACCAGAAAAGGTGCTGAAGTTCTCCAAAATACTTAAGACAGCAGGAATAGAGGATGTAGGATCAGTTATATATACCGTATTTTCACGACTATAAGGCGCACTTAAACGTCTTTTTTTCCCCTCAAAGTGTGCGGGGTGCGCCCTATGTATGTTGTAACTGCGACTTTTAGACCACCTCATGATGAAAGAGTGGCTGAATGTAAGGAGACCAGGTGTTTTTTTTCCACTCATCACCATCACCATTAATCTGTGACTCCATGCGTGCCCATCTCACTGCTGATGTGAAAAAAAAGGTGAATCAATGAACGCTGTGCTCGCCGTTATCCAGGGGGGTCTGACAAAGGAACTTCAACCGCCCGACATCGGTGTGAAGCGGCCGTTCAAAGTAAGGCTGCGAGCGGCGTGGGAGCGATGGATGACCGACAGAGACCACAGTTTCAGGATAAGTGGAAGGCAGCGCCGGGCAAGTTACGCCACCGTTTGCGGATGGATTGGTAGATGCTTGGACTAGCGTGTCTGCTGGCTCTGTTGTTCAAGCTTTTAAGCAAAAGCCGACGTGGCCTACGAGAACTTACGCTGCACGGAAGGTGACTCTGACAGCAGCGAAGAAGGAAGTGGCATGTCTGATTTGGCGCAGCTGTTTAATTCAGAAACAGGGGATGATGACTTTGATGGGTTTGATTAATACTTTGTAATAGAAATACATGAATAAAGCACAATCATACTCAGTTTTGCTCCAGCTGTATTTTTCTACCTGAAAACTTAATTCAACGGCAGCCTCTGGGCGGGTCTCCTCCTCTTCACCGCGGTGGCTGGCGGGTGTTTTTCATCTAAATGATCTAAATCTTGCAGCTATATTTGCTGTGATCAGTGGGAATAAAGTAGTTTTAATATGTTTTTAAGTGAGAAAGTCCACCTGAAAATTCATCAACGCAGTCAGTTCATCCAGATTACATCTATTTCTGTGGGGCTCAGACCCCACATACACACCAGCGATTGGCATGCCGACAGCAGAAATCCCTTCATCAGCGGCCTCTGGCCGGGTCGGCCTCAGGTTCACAGCGGCTGGCAGGTGTTTTCATCACAAATAATTTGAGGCACCAGGATACCGGCAATAAAGCGAACATATTCCATCGGCAGGTTTCAGGATTTTAAGTTAATTTAGGAGTGATCACAGCGCTGTGTCATCTGCGATGTGTCTGTCTCACGGCCAGCACCCAGGTTTGATTAATACTTTGTAATAAATACATGAATAAAGCACAGTCATACTCAGTTTTGGGCCCGCTGTATTTTTAAATACGCAGTAGAGGTATTTAAAGGTAGTAGAGGACATAACAAATCATCCGCATACAGCGATAATTTATATTCAATTCGATTGCGGGTGATTCCTTTAAATAAGGAGGAGGATCTTAATGTAATAGACAAAGGCTCGATAGCAATGGCAAAGAGCAAAGGCGATAAAGGACAACCCTGGCGACACCCACGTCCAAGGGCAAAATAATCAGAATAAGCATCATTGGTATGGACACTGGCCTTAGGGGATGAATAAAGGAGGCGGATCCAAGAAATAAATTTGTCGCCAAAACCGAATTTCTTTAAAACCGCAAACAAGTACTCCCACTCCACCCTATCGAATGCCTTTTCGGCATCTAAAGAAATCACAAGTTCAGGAAGTTCAGCCGAATGTTTAGAGTAAATTATATTGAAAAGTGTACGGACATTAAAAAACAATTGACGTCCCTTTATAAAACCATTTTGCTCCTCGGATATAATATCAGGAAGCACATTCTCTAAACGGGATGCAATTACTTTAGCCAACACCTTTACATCGGCATTAAGCAGAGATAATGGCCTGTATGAACCACATGAGGTTGGATCCTTGTCCTTCTTAAGAAGGAGAGCAATAGTGGCTTGTGTCAAGGTTGGTGGTAATAATCCATTTTCCAAGGATTCATTGAATACTGATAAAAGCAGCGGTGCCAATTTACCAATAAAAGTTTTGAAAAATTCAATCGGAAACCCGTCGGGGCCTGGGGCTTTGTTAGATTGCATAGCCTTAATTGCATTTGATACTTCTTCAAGGGAGAGTGGGGAGTCCAAATGCACGGCAGTATTAGTGTCAATGACAGGATTCGATAGATTCTGAAGAAATGTATTCATTTCTGTGTTGTTTGTAGGAAATTCAGACCTATATAATGAGGAATAAAATGATTTAAAAAATAGCATTGATTTGCAGGTGGAATGGAATAATAATGGGAACCTCATTTTAATACTAGGTATCAGACGGGAAGTGGCCTGTCGCCTTAATTGATGTGCCATTAAACGACCTGCCTTGTCGCCATGTTCATAATATGAGCCACGAGTGCGTAACAACAAGCGCTCTGCCTCTTTAGTAGAGATGAGGTCAAATTCTGCTTGCAAATCAACACGATGCTTAAGCAATTCCGGAGAAGGGTTTAGTGCATGTTTTCGATCAAGGTTACTAATCTCAGATGCAAGTACATCAAGCCTAGCATTAATCCTTTTATTAGAAAGAGCAGAATATGAAATAATTTGACCTCTCAGGTAACATTTAAGTGTCTCCCATAACAATGAATAAGAAGAGGAGTCATTACGATTGAAAGATAAGAACTCATCAATAGAGTTTGAAATGAGTTCACAAAATTCTTTGTCTGCCAAAAGAAGAGAATTAAATCTCCAAAGTGGAGGGCTACGTTTATAGGTAGAGAACTGAATATCTAATAATAAAGGTGAGTGATCAGATATTACAATACCTAAATAGTCAGAAGAATTTACACATGAATTAAGCGTACTGTCAATAAAAAAGTAATCAATCCTAGAATATGATTGATGTACCTGAGAGAAGAAAGAAAATTTTTTAACAGAGGGATTGCGAGATCTCCATGGGTCAATGAGACCATTCCGTTTCATAAAATCAGAAAATGTTTTCATAGCAGATTGAGTCAGATT
>JAGKQL010000558.1:103315-117282 GCA_018398635.1 Cyprinodon brontotheroides
TCGGCGATGTCATCGGAGCACTCAGTGAGTGCATGCTCCATCTCTCCAACCGTACCTTTTAGCTTGGACATGGTAGCATCGGTAGCAGCTTTATCACTCGCCAGCTGTGTCTTGACCGCTTGCAGGTCGAGCTTGATAGTAGACAAAGCATCCCCGAGAGTAGCCTGCAGCTCCTTTTTAAAAATATCTGCGATATCTTTCCTCAGCGCGGCCAGCAACTCGAGTTTGAGGGCAGTGGTGTCAAGGTTAGCGTGCGTCGAGGCGACCTCTGCAGGGGCGGACGGCTCACCCGAGGCCGCGGTCGCGGCTTGTAGACCCCGCCATAATTGTGTCTGAATAATGTTATGACTTTTAGAGTTCTCTCCAGACATCTTGCACAGTCCAGAATAGAAATTCCCAATAAAAAAGTAGCGCAGAGCAAGCCAGGACAAAATATGTGAGTAAAAAGTGCAAGTGAATTAGAACTTAAATCAAAATCGGCAGGAGTCTCCAAACCCACATCATACTCCATTTAAGCTCAGCAGCGCCCCCCAGCCCCAATGATCTTGTCTGCAGTTCTAACTACTCTCTTCACCTTCTTCCAGACTGAGACACTGCAACCTCCACACCACACAGTGAGACAGCTGGTCAAAATGCTCTCTATGGTGCTTCTGTAGAGGGTTGTGAGGATGGGTCGGGGCAGGTGGGCTCTCCTCATCCTCTGCAGGAAGTACAAGCACTTCTGTTCCCTTTTGACCAGTGAGGTGGTGGTTATAGTCCAGGTGAGGTTGTCTGTGATGTGCAACCCCAAGAATTTAGTGCTGCTGACCACCTCTACGGTGAGCTGTTGATGAGCAGTGGAGCATGGTTAACCCGGTTCTTCCTGAAATCTATGACAAACTTCTCCATCTTCTCCACATTCAGGATCAGCTTGTTGTCTCTGCACCAGCCCACCAGCTGCTCCACCTCCTCTCTGTACTCCTGGTCATAGTCGTCTGAAGAGGCCCACCACCAGGGTGTCATCTGTGAACTTTACAATGTGATTGGTGGTTAACCTGGGTATGAAGTCATGTGTCATCATGGTGATGGCAGGGGCCTCAGGACGCAGCCTTGAGGGGAGCCTGTGCTTAGTGTGTTGATATCAGAGGGGTTCTGTCTGACCCTGACGGATACATCCTGGTGTCTTGGAAAATATCCTGGATTTCCTGGCTGTTGTTCTGCTTTGCTGATCTAATGGCATGGTAAGAAAGCTGAATTCCTTACTTGTAGTGATTTCAGAACCTCCCCATTCATCCAGAGTCATTGGTTGGCCCAGGTGGTGATGTTCTTGTTGATGCTGACATCCTCAATGCATTTGTCGATGTTGTTGATGTAGGCTGACACAGTGATGGCATGTTGATCAATATTTAATAATTTAACATGGATGGCTGCAGCTTTGAAGATGTTCCAGTCAGAGCATTCAAAACAGTTTCTCCATGGTACCCTGAGACCACACTCAGACCTCTTTAACACTTTATTTAGCCCTGATCAGCTGTGGCTTGTATGTAAGAATTAGCATGACAAGATCAGTGCCTGGTTTGTAGCGTTTTGAATGGCATATTTCGCGGAATTGTTGAAAGCTGTTCTTTCCCACTGCCTTAAGGCGCCGCCATCTTATAGTTTACTGAACATGGCTGAGTATCATCACCATAACAGTGGAAATGTATCCCATGCTCTCTCTAATAATTCTACCGAATGGGAGCATATATATAGCAAGGAGAATTGGTCCTAGCACTGATCCCTGTGGTACTCCACACGTAACACTGGAGCATGATGCAGATTTATTATTTACGTGAAAACACTGAAAAATAAGATTTAAATTAGTCCAGTGCTGTTCCTTTAATTCCTACAGAATACCTAAGTCTTTCTAAAAGAATATTATGATTAATTGTATCAAATGCAGCACTGACATCCAACTGGACAAGTACAGATACGAGTCAATTATCTGAGGCTATGAGAATATCATTAGTGACTTTCACCAGAGTTGTTTCACTTCTATAATGAACTCTAATGCCAGACTGAAACTCTACAAAAAGTTCATTATGATGTAAGTGGTTACACACTTGTTTGGCAACTACTGTCTCAGGAATTGTAGATTAGAAAAGAAGGTTGTATATAAGTCTTTAATTGACCAAGTCATCTGGGTCAAGAGAACGCCAGTCGGCCTCTGCAGTTGGCCGCTCACACTGAGCCTGGTTCCGCTGGAGGTTTTTTCCTGTTGAATGGGAGTATTTCCTCTCCACTGTTGCTACAAGCATGCCCAGTGATAGGGATTGTATTCGAGTCAATAATTCAATGCAATCAACTGGTTTTCCTTAGATAGAAAACTTTAGCCTATCTAAGTGCCTTGAGATGACATGTGTTGTGAATTGGCGCTATATATTTAAACTGAGTTGAATTGAACTGGATAAAAGAAGTCTAAATACGGTTCAGATTCTATGGCTACCTCAGATGCTACCTCACCTCCCAGAGATAAACCAATCATAGTTAAAGGAGTGCTAATCATCTTATTTTGAATAGAATCAATCTTATTTATAAAGAATCCCACACAATCATTGCTCCCATCATTATTTACAACAATAGGATGGCAAATGTCTTATTAAAGCCCTTTACAGTTGCCCATCATTATATGTTTCTTATGTGATACCAGAGATGCATTTTTAGCTGATAATAATGTGTACAGACAAGGGGCAGGAATGCTTTCTAATTACTGAGAGATTTAGGCTGGTGTCTTGGCTGTTTATGCTTTTTTGCACCTCCCTTTCCTGAAATGTTCAATACCTTTTCCCTATATCACTTCACTATTTCACTATTCTTCACTATTCACTATTCTTCACTATTCACTATTCATTATTAAACATAACTTAATTTCTTTCTCTATGGTTTGATTTCATTGCATGTGCGGATTGCATGGAATGTTATTAACATCTGGTAAAAATGTCATGTCAATATCACCTCAAGAAATATATTAAGTGAGAAAATGGTGGCGTGTTCAATATTAATTAGGAAGGAAAAACAACATCAGATGTAAAAACTCCTCCTGGAATGCCTTGAGTGGGATTATAAAAATAAAAATCCCTCACCAGTGCTTCACAAATGTGGGGAAAACATTAGCTTTGACACATACAGATGGGTAATATTAGGGTTTAACTGCCTCACACATCATCAGCCATTTACCTTGGCGGCGCTCCAAGGCAGTGGCCAAGAACAGCTCTCAACAATTTCACAAAATATCCTGCTTAAAACGATTCAAACTAGACATCAAACCCACATTTATGATCACTAATGCCTGCTGGAGCTATAGTCACAAAATGTTTTAAAGACAGACATTTTTGACCATTTAAAAAGCTGTGGAGTGCAATGGATGGATGTAAACAAAACAACAGCGGAACAAAACGGCCAGAGGATGAGATGAACGGGACAGGGAAAGCTCAGCTGCAGAGCCGGGCTAATGGCGAAACTATGGAGATATCCCCACAGACCACCCCTTCTATCAATCCTGCTCTCCAGTGTCTGTTTGGAAAACAAAGTGGATAATCTGAGACTCAAACTCTCTTCAAAAAAGGAGATATGTAACTGCTGCGCCATTATTCTGTCAGTCTTAGCTGCATCCAGCGATACCAGACAATGCTATTAGCCTGGAGGGGCTAACGCTATACTGCACCGATAGAAACAAAGAACTAAGCGGTAAGACTCGGGGTGGTGGGCTCTGTGTTTACATCAACAACAGCTGGTGTTAGATTGGTCGCCAGCTTCTGTTCTCTGATTGTTAACTGCAGGTTAGCATCACTGCTGTTTATGTGCCCCGCAGCGCTAATAGAAAAGAGGCCATGAAGACTCTATACCAGGCTATCTCTGAGCTCCAACTTGCATACACAGAGGGTGTTTTCATCATTGCTGAGGATTTTAACAAGGCCAACTTAAGAATGTTCTTCCTCATTTTCACCAACATGTGGACTTTGCAACTCAGGGTGAAAACATTTAACCTGGTTTACTCTAACATCAAAAATGCATTCAAAGCAATACACCACTCCGCAATTGGCTGCTAGACTTCCTCACAGACAGACCTCAGTTAGACTGGTTCGGACAAAACAAAACTGATGTCATCACCCTAAGCACAGTCTCCACTCAGGGCAGAAAACACCACGGTGGTTGGCCTCATCAGAGACGACAATGACAAGAACTACAGAGAGGAGGTGGAGCAGCTGGTGGACTGGTGCAAAGATAACAGCCTGATCCTGAACGTGGAGAAGACAAAGAGATCATCTTGAACTTCAGGAAGAACCGGCCTAACCACGCCGCACTGGTCATCAACAGCTCAGCTGTAGAGGTGGTCAACAGCGCTAATTTCCTGGGGTGCACATCACAGACACCTTCAACTGGAATGTAAACACCATTTCACTGATCAAAAGTGTACACATGTACTTCTTGTGGAGGATGAGGAGAGCCCACCTGCCCCCACCCATCCTCACCACCTTCTACAGAATCACATAGAGAGTTCTGACCAGCTGTCTCACTGTGTTGTGTCGAGGCTGCAGTGCCTCCGACTGGAAGAAGGTGAGAAGATTGGTAAGAACAGCAGAGAAGATCATTGGGGTTCCTCTTCACTCCATTAAAGACATTTCATCCCAGCACTGCGTGTCCATAGCCCGCATCATAAATGACCCCTCACACCCCCAACAGGGACTGCTCTCCCTGCTGCCCTTTGGAAAGATACCTCGAAGCATCCAATGCAGGTCCAGCAGATTCCAGAACAGTTTCTTCCCCACTGCCATTAGACTGCTTAATGTTATATAAAATGGGTTATAAAAAAAGAAAACCTAAATGTTATAACTGAAACTATACAGTTACATCACTTTTTTTCACCACAGTGTTTTTTTCATCACCATGTTTTTTATCACTTTTATCACTTTAAAAATGAAAAAGTCTAGTGAGCTCTACTTAACTCTACTTAGTGAGCTCTACTTAATGAAATTTCTTGTGTTTTTACAAAATGAAATGGGTAATAGTAAGATTTTTTTCACATTTGGGTGTTGCTTAAAAATTATTGTTTATCTTGACATTTCTTTTAATAACTTGCTTTTATTATGGTGTTTTTTTCTTATCTGTAGATACCCAGTTCCTATTTTATTTTGGAGAAGGGTCTTATGTACTGCTGTGTTTTATTCACTTCTCTTTTATCCTGTTTTTGAGCCACTTTGTAATTATTTTGTGTGTAGATCTTGTCTTGTTATGGTTATTTTCTGCTTGCTGAATGTTTGGGTTCTGTCTTCTCATCTAGTCTTAAAATGTAGTTCAACCGCCGTTCTTTTAAGCTGAAGCCAATTAACAATGAACCCTTTTCACTAATCACCTGTAAATAAATCACAGTAACTGTATTCTATATCCTTTTTATATTAATCAACTGATCCCACTCATCAGAAATGTATTGACTAATTATATTGACTTGAGCACATTGGTATTCATTCTGAACTCTGGTTTTGTTGGATGATTTTCTTGTTTTCTCCATCTTCTGTATCTAAATGGGTGTTTACATCGAGAGGTTGTGCAGTTAGCTGGGACTCTTTTCGTATCAGCAATATGCAAGTGCCTCAATTTGTTTTATGATTTAAAAATGACAAGTGTTTGAAACAGAATGAGATTGTGATTGTTATGATTGAACTGAATCACCCAAACTGATATGAATCCAGCTGAACTGAATTTAATGTAGTTTTACATTAAAGATATACTGAAGGATGTTCTTTTTCCAGGTGGATCATCAAAGTAAGTGGCCCTCCTAATGATTAATCATTCTGTTGATATGTTTACGTAAGGCCGTCCTCCGTGCTCATCCCCATTTTCCCTTGCCAGTGTTGAGTCTGACATAGTTGAAAAATTGCAACTCTTCTTTTGGAAAGTAAGCTTGTATGAGCGATGCAAACAGCTACTTTTAAACAGAGCTTACACGAGGAGAAATGGGCTTGTGCATGCTCTCGCACGTGTTTTTAAATCAGTGTTCCTTGTCGGAGCAGGTACTGGGTTGTGCATGTGGATTAGTTTTTTAAGTGGCGATGGCTGGTCATTTCTAAAATTCGGGAAAATCTTCCACTAAACCTTTAACTGGATATGTTAAGCTTGAAAATGTCTTAAAATAGGCTTTATTGTTACAAACATGGTATAAATCACAATGAAATGCTTTTTTTGAAAATTAAATGTATATTTCCTTTGCATGGGGATACACCATGTGGTTATGTTTTTATGTTTATATGAGACAATATTTTAATTTTATTTAAAATACCTTTTCGTCTAGGTCAAAACAAAAACACGAAGGCAACCATAAATAAACAGAACACTCAAGAACTAAAGAATAGCTAACTTTTATCAACAAAAATTTTAATTTAATTTTTAGTTAACTTAAAATGAAAATAATTCATTTAAATCAAATACCTTACTTTTTTTTAGTAAACAGGTATTCCACATTACACAATAACCAAATAGTTATAAGGAAAAAAGTCAGATGTACATACAGACATGCATGAAATACAATCTTCTAAACACTCAAAAAATATTGTGAGATTTTTAATTACTCATGAAATCGAGCTCAACTGATGATGTTAAATCAGAATCTAGGTCTTTTCCTTCTATGGTCATTTCTGTGGAGCCAAACTTTATGTTTAGTTTAAGTTCCCGATTCATACCACGCTTGGTGTTTGGAGAGTGTAGAAAGAAGCAGCCAATCTTCACCATTCCCTCCTCATCCACATATTGTGGACTCTTCTTTTTGGTGCAGTAAAAATTGTAGTTCATCATCCTTGTATCTGCCCCGGTGGGATATAAGGTGAAGGTTCTGGTTTCATCCCAATCCACATCCTCATCGGCCTCCACCAGTTTCATGAACAGATCCCTGCACCATTCACCCTCTTTGTTGCTGAATCTTTTTTCTGCCTTGTGCTTGAACTTGTCAAACCTTCGAGATACTCTGACTCCGTAAGTGAAAGCACTTTTCCGAGACGCCACCAAGTGTGGCTCTCTTCCAAACTCTACAGCTCCTTTTAGGATTGCTTCCTGTGGCCTAACTGGACACAGAATTTTACACTTAACCCCAAACTTGTCATCAATATGTTTTCTCAGAATCTTACTCTCAGCAAAACCCCCTACTAATAAAATGTACTTAATGTTTAGGGCTTTGGTAAGGATTTCTTTGAGACTTTGAGTGATGCCCTCCAGACTCTCTGTAAAGAAAGAGTTTAGTTTCTCTTTAGTGATGGTTATACATCCTTCATCCCAGGAAGCTCCTTCTACCCTTTCAAAGTACTCCTCCATTGCCTTATTTTTCTGAGCAACATTTCCAAGGCTATAAGGACAGCTAATGTTCACATCTTCATCTTGTTTTTTGAAAAGTGTGAAATCATACATCATCTTTTTAACATCATTGGGATGTTTTTTTTCAAATTCATCCCACACTCCATTACAGAATATCTTTCTAAGAAACTCTTTGAATCTTTGGTCCACAGTTTGTCCTCCCAGATTGTTTCCAGAGGCCTTATGAAGTTCTTTTAAGGCTCCTCCTTTGAGGACTTCATGAACTGTGATGTCAATGGTTCCTCCTGTAACACACACAGTGCAGAAAGGTGATCAAGAAAAGCTACCAGTACCAGCACACATTCCTTAAACCATAAAAAAGGCTGTAACTGGGAGAAGACCCAGTTAAGGATTAACTGATACCTGTGTGATATCGGCAGCCCTACATTTCTAACATTTTTTAAGCATTTGAAAAAAAAATACATATTTGAAAGCCAATCCTTTAGAAAAATTATCTTCTCTAAGCTTTATACAAAAAAATTATTTGTGTTTGAACAAAAAACTGTTTAAGCTATTAACTGAATAAAAATGTTTACACCCCAAAAATAGTGAAAACTTTTTAAGTCACAAAAATGCATTTTAAAATGTATGGGCAATACAAACAAAAATAAATATTATAAATCAATACCTCCACAGTCAACAACAATATATTGTGTTCCTGGAGATTGTTCTAGTTTGGTTTGCCCTTGGTGTTCTGCTATGAAACCTTCAGCTGGCAGCTGCTTACACCAGAGAGATGCTGCTTCTGGTTCCAGAGCAATGATAAGTTTTTCTTTATTTCTTTCTTCAACAATCCCTGCCTGGAATATTAACAAACACAGCATAAGAAAATGTTTCACAACTGTCCTTTCTTGATTAGATTTTTGAATATGTGTTACCTGTATTGCAGCTTCTCTCATGAACTGTTTAGCTGAAGGATCCCAGATGGCAGGAACTGTCAGCACCCAGGTGAAATCAATGGCTGTAAACTTTTTACCAGCTGCACTGTCATTAATGGTTTGTAATGCATCATCTTTCAGGAATCTGAGAGTTTCTGTAATAACTTTAAGGGCTGCTAATTCCTTTCCATTGGCTGCTTTAATCTTCAGATTCCTGTTGAAACTCTGGACAATAGAAAACATGAAGTCAATCACATTTGAAGCTGAATCTTATTGCAACAACATGTAATGTAGAAAAGAAAAATCAACTACATGTAGTAACATTATCTATATATCGGATAAAGTGTTGATGTCCTTATTCATTATTGTATCTTCATAAACAAATGCAGGATGTGAAAAAATAAAACTGGTTTTACTTACTTTACCGTAGAGGGACATCTTGAAGCAGTCAAATAAGTAAGATTCTTTGGCTTGTTTTCCCTTCATTTTGAAATAGTCAGTTTGGGCTTTATACCCAAAACTGATCAATTCTTCCTTTTCATTGAAGAGGATACAAGTAGGAGTCTTTGGAGTTTGTTGACCAACATCTTCTCCCCACTTCTTTACATGGATATCACTTTTAGCTTCCTTGGCAGTCAAACTGAAGGCATATCCACTATATGTAGTACCAAAATCTATTGCTATGATGAAAGAGTCCCCCATGTCTAATACATTCAAGCTGTTCAGCTTTGTGGCACCTAAATGCAGGAGTCACAGCACCTCTACTAATGTTAAAGGGTGGAGTCAGCAATAAGTCAACCTTTGACACCTAATCTGAAATTTAAAAAAAGGTGTGACACTCTGTAGACTCAGTGAGGACAAGACTGCACTAGAGGAAAGAGGATTACGCACAGACAAATAAAGGTAAACACACTCTATGTAACAAAATAAATGCAGACATTGCTGTTGCTGCTAATTTATTTAATTTCATTTAATTATTTTAAAATAAAGAAAACTAAGCTTTACTTCCTAAACCAGTTTGTTTGAATGTTACATGGGGAAAAAATGTCAGGTTGACATTAAGTTATTTCACCAGCAAATTCAATGTATATTAAACTGAAATTTTTACCAAAACATGTTCTCTAAGGGTTTAAATGTGTGGCTATATCTTTTTACAGGGGTACTTAGGTTTACATACAGATATGAAATATACGGTTTTCCTCTTTGATGTCTATTGTCAATCTTAAGCATGCATAGTGACTTTTCCTTTCATTTGATATATTATTCTATGTCACGTATGTAGTGCATTAAGAGAAATTCAAAATAATTTTACATTTTGATGACTTAACTGTATTGTAATTTATCCAATATCACATATATGCAGGACTTTTTTTTAGCAAACCCATGTCAGGTCTATTTTTCAAGACCACACCAGGACAGAGGGTTCCTAAAAACGGGTAAGTAGAAATGAGCCAAAACTCTCACTGACCCTGTCATGTATGATATCAGTGCCAAGAGGCCGACTCTACAGTAACATTTAGACAAAGTAAACTAAAACTTATGATGGGATGCACTGCACTGATCCTTTAAAGTGTATGTTAAAAAATCCAGTATGTGTTCAATGTTAAAGTGGCAAGCCTGAACGGTAATGTGTAGCTCTCCAGTTCAGTTCACATTATTAATCTGGGAGTGCTCCCATTGAATCCATTGGGTGAAAGGAGGGCCGCTCAGCTCTTCAGCTCATCAGGCAAAGTGATACCGTCAGATGTGGGCTCACCATCTCTTGCTTTAATCAGGGTTATATGTCAAACCCCAAACCATAATACTGCAACATGATAGGTCGACCTATTTAGCACCAGAATTGAACAATTTTAACAGGAGTAGAACAAGATGGATTCATCTTTGTTTATTAACTCCAAAATAGGCAAGGATTCAGCTTGCAAGCAAGGTTAATAAAACAAAGCTTGTCCAAAGACTTGTATTGTTTAAAGCAAGTAAAATTATCACTGACATACTGTATAAAAAGAAAAATCACAGGTTGTTTGTAAATGGACACAGTTCATTATTGTACACATACCATAATGGATTTAACAAAGCATGTTGGGTTTATTGTTTTGTATTTCACATATAGGTACATTTTACTCTGTTACAAAAGACCACCAAAAAATCTTGAGACTACTTTTTCTTATTAAGATTAAACATGTAAAAACAACATATGTATGACTTCCCAAGTTACTGCCACTGCTGGTGGACCAATTTATTGATTGATACATTTTTGCAGAGAACAACATCCCTATAACAAGCCTGGGTTAATCTTAAAAATGCTACACCATACCAAGCCCAGGTATAAGTGAAAGTAGGCCCTGGAAAAGTGAAATTACCTAGAAAAAGTTTAATTGAAACACAGAAAAGGGGAGAAAAAAAAAGCAAACATTTAAAGATTGTTTTACTTCTGTTAAGCTAGACCATCATTTTTTTTTTTTTTTTTTTTACAGACATGATAGCAGGAAGCCTTCTGAGTCTAAGTAAGACCTTTTTCTATTGTCCTACTTGAAAAATTAATCAGGCTAATTGAACATATGGCTTCATCATTGCTGTTAAATGTTGGCAGAGATTAATCTGTTGTGTATTTTTGAAAAACTAAAAGAGATTGAAATGATTGTAGATCTTAGTATGGACCAGACCAGCTGGCGAGTTCAGCTCTTGAAATGAAGAGAATATACTTTTTTTGTGCGTGATTAAGTTATGATTCAAGTTTTTTTTTGACTTTATGCATTTTTCCTTCATTTTGTCACCATTTTGTTCATAGTCAGTGATTGTTATTCTGTATCATATCAAAATGAAAGACTCATTTTAGTTATTTACTTATCTTTTGAGTTGATGTGAGCTGTTAAAAAAATTGATAAATTATATTGGTCAGAGGATCCACCTCAGTTTTACAAACATTTCTGTAATGCAAAATTTTACTGAATGTTTATGTGTTGATTTTGATGATCATGACAAAACAACAACAGAGAATATACTAATAGATGTGTTTATCTAAAACAACTCATTTTATTTAATTTCTATATTCCCCATTCAAAACTTATGTTGCTAGGGGCTATAGAGAATAGGGAGTAGGGAAAAGTGAAATTAACTTGTAAAAGTTGAATTGAAACACAAAGAGGGAGCGAAACAAATAAAAAATTTAAAGATTGTTTTCCTTCTGTAAAATTAGAACTTTGTGATGTGTTTAGGGGTGTGCATTAAAGACATACATTTGAAAACAGCAAAAAAAAAAAACATGTCTTATTTAAACAGCATTCTATAGGGCTAGTCCTAGTTGATTTTTTTTATTAATTATTATTAATCCTCATTTCTACTTTATTTGTTTCCTTTTTTTAATCCCACATAATATCTTGTCTTTGTTCATTTTCCACCATGACAGGTAAACACAGTTATTTGTTGAAAAAGTGTAATGCATAAGAGTATCCTGCTATCATTCTTAGTTAAAGTACCATTATAGATTTTTTCTCTTAGAATACTCTTGATAATTGTCATGTTTCGTATTGCAGCATTATAATAAAAAACATTGACGTAAAAGAGGAATATTTGTCCAACCAGATGCCTAAACAGAGACAAATATGTTCTGTTAACCCTCCTGTTATGTTATGGGTCAAATTGACCCGTTTTAAAGTTTGAAGATCTAGGAAAAATAGTTAAAAGTATTTTTTCAGTATGAAACTTCTTCTGCTTGCCTTAAATAGTGTAATCAACTTATAATATGAAAATGGTTCATCTCACATATTTGCAACCACCCCCTGCATGTTTATATCACATAGATACTGTTCGGGTCAATTTGACCCAGCAGTTAAACTGGAGGTAAAAGGGTGTCAGAAATGTCAGACTCTTTCTTTACAACTGTAAGACATGTTTCACCCCAATCTCTCACACACACACACACACATGTTTGTGTCACACTATCATCTTTGTGGGGACCTTCCATTTGATTTCCATTCCATTTCTCACTAATTTATATGGCCTAACCGTGACCCTCTGCCCCCAACCTCGGGCTCATGACTCCATACATACCTATTCCTAAACCTAACCTAAACTCAATGCACACCTTAGTCCTAAACCTAATGGTCCCCAACAAGAGAAACTTTCCTTATGGGGACCGGTTGTTGGTCCCCACAAGTAAATATTATGAGTCCCCAAAATGTAGCATATTCTCCTAGGAAATTGTCCCCACCAGGTATTAAAGACATGGCCACACACATGCACACACATACATACACACACAGGTGCGGGTGTTAATATTTTTGACGAGAAACATTTGAGTTCTCGTGGGAGCCCCAGAGAGGAATCAGGGCACAAGGGTCATGCTCGATTATGGCACAGGGTCTCAGGGGACAGAACATAATCTGTGACAAATCTTTTCACAAACTACAACTTGGGTCAGGAGCTTCTCAAGAGAAAGCTCACAATGGTCGGAACTGTCCGAAAGAACAGGGCTGAACACACTGCTGAGCTGCTGGTAATCAAGGACCGGGCCCCTCAATCTTCCATTCACAGACCCCACTTGCCTTCACAGACCCCACTGCCCTAGTGTCTTACTGCCCCAAAAAGGCAAAAAAAATTGTGCTCATGAGCACTCTGAACAAAAATGCTGAAATCAGCACAAGACAGGACCAGAATCCAAGCATGATCCTTGATTACAATGCCACCGAAGGGGGGTAGACAACTTAGACAAAGTGACAGGGTCCTACAGCACCAAACGGATGATTGCATGCTGGCCATTGGTCATCTTTTATAACATTATCGATGTATCAGCCGACAATGCATTGATCATCTGGATGGAGATATTTCCTGACTGGAATGTGTCAAAGCTGTACAAGAGGTGCATCTTTCTTGAGAAGCTGGGGAAGGCGCTTGTGACATCCAACCGAGGCAGCACCAACCAAGGACCCCAGCCGCTGCAGCCACTATGAGGGAGATCCAGGAGAGGACTGCATCAAGTACACCAATGCGTGAGGTAAGTAAGTGTTTGTGTGTGTGGGTGGGTGTGTGTGTATAAGTGTATGAGAGTGAGTTGTGTGTGTCTTGGGATCAGCAAAAAGTCACCATAGTAAAGAAATCATGGTTCTCTTGTTTATAGGTTGCTGCTGAGGGGAAAAGAAAGAGGAGGAGGTGCCAGGTCTGCAGGCCATCTGATGACGTCAAGACAAGCATGACCTGCGTGAAATGTGCAAAATTAATTTGCACAAAGCACAGTGTGATGACATGTCACTCGTGTGCTGTGTAGATGTACAGACAGACAGACACGCACATACACCCTGTTCATATTGCAATTGCTTGTTTCTTGTATTGTTGTATTGTGATTTTGTTGGTTTCACCGGTTCACAAACAGTGCATGTATGAAAAGCTAGAAATTTAAATGTTAAGTTTCAATGTTGTGTAAAACTATTGTGTTTTATATGTTGGTCTTTCAAAAGTAATAAAGTGGTGAAACATTAAAAAAGTTTACCATGCGGTTTTAAAAAACGAGTGAATTATCATATTTGAATCATTACCTGTTAGAGGTAAGGAACACCATTGCACTAAATATTGTAATAGTTATAATGGTAGAGCTAGTAATGAAATGTTAACAACAATGCTTGTTAGGATTTTTTTGGTTTCAGACATCTTTTGGATATTTAAAAATGCACCGGGTCAAACTGACCAGGGAACAGCATTGCTGTTCCTAACAAATGAACATAACAGGAGGGTTAA
>JAGKQL010000559.1:0-25356 GCA_018398635.1 Cyprinodon brontotheroides
ATGAAATCTATACCCTACACAGACTAATGAAATACTATCTGTAAAATTATCTATGTAAACAAACCTCATCACTTGAGAAGGTAGGTGATGCGGACGTGGTGGAAGACATTTTGTCCCGTAACGCTCGCCGTACTGTTGGGGGGGAGAAGCGGTGGGGGGGAGATGTTCATGTTGCTGCAGTCTGCAGTCTGACCGCTAGATGTCGCTAAAAGTTACACACTGTAGCTTTAAATTTTACTACTTTGATGGTTAATCACACATAACTCCTCTGTACCACAGAGATATGAAAACAAAGGTAGATTCCCTGAACTAATTAATAGTTTTTAACTAATAGGAGTGAGCAATGCAAGACCAATTGATCATCCTTAGCTTCACCGCTTTTCGATTAGATTAAGGGATGATCTATTGAAATGCAAAGCAAATTGACCAAAACGATTACTGAATACCTTATGGGCAGAGTCGAACCCATCTGCACCGTTTGTTTAATTACATGACATGTTTTAACAGGAGAATCAGCCACTTCAGTTATCAATATTGTGACATTAATAAGCCTTGGCTTTAGGCCTATCAGCATGTTTGTTTATCCCTCTCTAAAGATGTTCTACTTCATTTTTATTTTATTTTATTTTTTCGTTTTCAAGGCACTAGTGGCTCGTTTTTTTCAACAGTAGGCTGACAGGAAAGGGGGTACGAGTGAGGGGGAGAGACGTGCGGCAAATGACCACAGGCCCAATTCGAACCCGGTTCACCTCCGTACTAAGGACATTTTCTACTTATTTTTATGTTATGTTCACAAAATTGAAAAGTATGAGATTTGGAAATCATTTTGGGCGGGAAAGACAATTTGTGAATAAAAAAAAACACTTTGACAAATGACAGTGTTATTTAAGGAACATCTATTAAGTGTAGAATAATCCAAACAGTGTATTTCTTCTTACTCTCACTGATGAGCTCATCGGGGGCAAACATTTAGCGCACTGCCAGGGGCAGTTGGAGATTCAAATCCTCCCATGAATTGACTTAATAAACCATCAGACATGTAAAAATTGTAGTACTGTGATTGTATGCGTGTAACGATTTAATGCTGAACAGAATGTGTTGTCTGTTTGGATCGGAAATCATCATTCTGGGAGCTGCAAAAATGTGAGTTTAGGGAATTTTCTTTAGGCGATAGTTAGGGTGGACAGCAAAATGAAACTGTGGACCTTTGAAATGTTTGTTGTTCTTATGCCGAACAGACTCCTGTGATGAGCTGTGCTTCAGTTCATCTAAACTGTGTGTTTGTTTATGCACCAATGACCTGGTCTGCAGGTGCATCATTTAGGGCCTGCAGCATCTTGTAATGTTATTACGGAAGCCGCTTGAACTTTGTTCTGCTGTCTACACAAAAAAAAGATCCTTAATAGGTTACATCTTATCTTGCTAACATTTTCATATTAGATTGTTCCAAAGTTTAGCTCAGCAGGAGGGCCAGCTCAGTCCTAGGGGACGGTGGGGGATAAACGGACTTTAGTAAATGTAACATCATTGTTGGACAATGTCTCCCTCATCATGTTGCAGAGCTGGAAAGCTCCTTCAGAGAAAGACTGCTGTGCAGCGTCATCACAGATCATTCCTGCCAGCATCTGTTAGACATCATAACCATCACTGCTCCCAACATGCTCAGCAAGCTTTCATATTCCTGGTGTGAAATTGCAGCTTTTGTTTTCTGTTTTTTTTTTTTTTTTCTAGTTTGCTGCTGTTTATATGCAAAATCATAGCTGAATGTTTAGTCCACCCTTGGATCTATTCACGTTTCACGTTGCACTTTTCATTGGTTAGGAGTATGCTGTTTAAAGTGTTCACTTTAAAATTGCTGTATATCATTTGTTTCTTCTGTTGTAAACCTTTTTTTTTTCCTTTCTGCAAATACACCCGAATTTCCTTCACTGTGGGACGGTAGAGGATTATTTGAATGATAAAGTCAACACTGTCAAAGCAGGCTTAATCCGCTTCTAGCCGCTACCTGACCTCTTATTAATGATATAAAAGCCCCTTTGGGGATTTTAACATATATTGTTGGGTATAATTGCTTCCGTATGGGTCAGAAATGCTGTAAATGATCACCATGCCACACATAATCTCTGATTAATGCCTATGTTTGCATTAACCTCTATTGCTGCTTTACAAGCATGGTTTGTTTGCTCCGTAATGCTTCCTGGGTGGAGTGTCTGTGCGTAGGTGCCACACCATATGACTGACTGCCAACACGTCATTAGCTAATGCATCCCTAACTGACCTCAGCCTGACTGGATGTCAGCGCTGCCACGGGCTCCCTCTGTCATGCTCCCGGACGTGACAGCTGTGCGACACGACGAGGCCCCGTGGTTCACCTTTGCAGCAGCAGGTCACGGTAGCTGCAATGTCTGTTGGTGTGTGTTTGGCTCTAACTCCGATTCCATATGGCACAATGAGGCCAGCACATTGAACCTGGACCTCTGGCCCCGGCGTCTCGCAGATTCTAGCCGGGATGATTCACAAACAAGAGTGGTGGTCCCCGCAGCCATGAATCTAATGAATGTTAGAATAATACATTTTGAAACGGAGATGCGTTGAGGTCTACATTTAAGACTTTCTCTCTTTTGTGCCACTTGTTGACTTTTATCCAAATAGACAGTCTACATCTTTGAAAGTTTTCTAAATGTCATAAATATGACGTCCCTGTAATGACTCATGCCAACAAGATTTGTTGGCATTTTAGATTTTAAGTTCAGTCAGGGGTGTGGATGGTGGCATGGTTTGGAGGTAAACAAATTGTCCTCTAAGTGACATTAAAATGTCACTTTGGTTTCTGTCGCCTTGATGTCAACAGCACCACAGGGCATCGTATTTGGAGCAATATTCAGCTTCGTTCTATAAATATTCTTAAACCAATAAGTCTCTCCATCTATGATAACGTCTACAAAATCTGACCCTCATGGTCCAAAGGGGCGACTTCTTTGGCTTTCTAGGAAACAATCTCTGCATAATAAAACAGTAAATTTGTAAATTCCTTATGAATTAAAACCATGAATTAACCTTTTATGAAAAGTATAATTAAAATAGCCCTGACTGGCAACAAATGGCATCTGGATGGACCTAGAAGCAAAGGTCCGGTCCCTAATCAGCGATGTACACTTCAGCCCTCTCATTTTATTTTCTATTAAATGCATTTCCTTTGGATAGTCTTTCTAATACGATGCACTCAAGGTTGGTTTTTGACGTAAATTGTTTTAAAAGTTTTTAATTTTTTTAAATAAAGCAAACATGCCTTCTGAATGAACGTGTAGCAACAGTGGATAGTAAATTACATCGTTACCTTTGCAGAGTCCTTCCCTTGGTGCAATCACCTGTGAAAAACCTTATCCTCGCCTGACATTTCACCAGAAATTCAGAGCCGGCAAATTTAGTTGGCAGACGAAAGGCTTTACCGGTTTGCTGGTTGTCGGTTACCTTGACAGGGATGGGAATCGAAAACCGGTTCCTGTTCAGAACCGGTTCCGTATTTTCCGATTCCATGGCATCATTTGGCAGCTCGCTGAGCGATTCTTTTTTCGATTCCCGCAGCTTTCCAGAGCCTAGAGCTTTGGCTCCACAGGGAGCACTCCACTTTCACGTCCACGTTTTTACGCACGCTACGTGAAGGGTACGCCAAAGTTACGCCAGTTGGAAGAACTTATTCGAGAGGAAGACAGCGAGCTGCGGTCACTTTGTGAATCAAAGCCCCGTCTTTCCTTAGCCCAGAGGGTAGATCAGGAAATCGAGCTCTATAAAGCTTGCCCTCACATCCCCTGCAGGGGATAGCGCCACACTGTGGTGGTGGAACAAGCAAGATACGCTATACGCTCCCCTTGCTATCTGGACTGGCTGAAAACTACCTCTGTGTTGCGGGCTTCCTCCACTTTTATCTGAGAGGGTGTTAGCCCGCGACTGGAGACACCTTAAGCCCCTGAAAAGATCCCGTATCCTTCCAGAAAAGCAGATATATGCTCATCTTTCTGCAAAGAACTGTTAATTTTCCCTACTACTGTTTTTTATAATTAGTATTTTTATTATTATTTAAAATAGGTTATTATCCCGATCATTTCGTTATTAGACATTGTTGGTTATTAAAGTTTGTTCTTGTATTCATTTTTCATTTAAACACAGATGTTACTCCAGTTTCACCATTTTCTGTGGACATCTTGATCTTGCTTTTGATTTTGTAGTAAGATTGTGCAGTAGTTAAGTAAACAAAGCTGATGCTGATAATCAAACTGTTTGTTCTCCTTTTTCCCCAAATTAGAATCGAAAAAAGAATCGATAAAGAATCGAATCGTTTCATAGAATCGAAAAGGGAATCGGAATCGTGAAAATCTTTTCAATTCCCAACCCTATCCTCAACACTGTCATGCTGCAGGGTTGTGTTCTCAGTCCTATCCCCTTTACTATGTTCCAGTTGCTGTTATAGTAATTTTTACAGGGGTGGGAAGAGAATCCATCTATACTGATCAGAATGAACCTACATTTATTTTTTAAATGTATCATCGAAGACAGAGCAGATTTTCTTGAGGCCCTTGCTAATAATAAATAAATAAAGCTACGCATATATACATTACATACTACCTTAAAGCGAGGGTCGAGTGCTGTAGCCATTCATAGAAATCCGTGACTTAGGGCATCCTCATGTTGAGACAGGTCCTTTTCAAATGCAGCCTTGAACTTCACCACAAAGGCTGGGTCGTCATCTGAGGCCTTTACGGTGCGGGTCAGGTGGCGGAGAGCAGGTAACACAACTGAGCATGACACATAATTCTCACCCTCAAGGAACTCAGTCAAATCTCTGCAGAGGATAGTTAATCAATCAATCGATCCATCAATCAACATTATTTATATACCTGTCATTCAATGTGCTAAAGAGTAGAGAAAGACAAGAAAGAAGGTCATTGCAATAGTCAACTCTACAGGTAAGCATGAATTAATTTCTGCAAACTCTGTTTACATAGAGCATTTTTAATTCTAGCCATGTTCCTAAGGTGCCAAAACACTGATTACAGTGATACATTATTTTGCCATCTAATAGTAGATTAAAAACTTTATACTATAGTCATAGTGATATTAGTATTCAGTACAATACATTTTGGAAAGGCAATTTAAATTATACTGGACTCTAGTCAAGTCACAAAGTTTTGAATCCCATTAATGAACGTTGGTGAGTATTTACCTGCAAGGGGAAAGTAGTCTGCACGACTCTGCTGTATTCAAAATGGTGAGCTTGTGCCTCTGTTTGGCGACTGTATCCTTCACAGCATCTTGGTTCTTCATTAGACCAGAGACCATCAACAGGGTGGAATTCCACCTTGTGGGAACATCCTGTATCAGTGTTTCGTTGTCTTGGCTCAGTTGTGTTTGTTCCTTGTGCGGTTCTTCTGTGTTTAAAATGCCCGACTATATTACGACATCTCGCCAGTGTGGTTTTGAACCTGCTGCCAGCAAGGCAAACTGTGATCGACCTCTGTAACATATGAGCAACACACGGCGTGTGCTTTAATGTGAGCTGTCTCACTGCAGCGGTCATTGTACGTGCACTGTCTGTTCCCATTGTGGTGACTTTCTGTGATTTTCCAGGCCTCTGTCACAGACCCAATATCTTCTGCCACATTTTCAGTAAATTGCCTTTTAGTGATCTTCTTGATGGTTAAGGCAAACGAGTGAAGTCGCCACTTGTTGTCAATAAAGTGTGCCATCACACCAGGGGTGTCAAAAGTACAAGCACACACATTTGTTACTTAAGTAGAAGTATAGATACTGCAGTATAAAACACTCTGGTAAAAGTTGAAGTATCAAGTTGACCTCTTTACTCAAGTAAAAGTGAAAAAGTATGTGCGACAAAAACTACTTAAAGTATAAAAAAGTATAAAGTTACCTTTAAGAAAAACGCCAAATGCCACTATATGAATTGAAAGCTCAATTTTTCGACTATTTCAAAAAATTGTTGAAGAGATAGGGCCAAGGATGAGGGAGGTTTTGTGGGTCTCCGACTCCATATCTAGATACGCTCTCGCCTGTGTCCGACCTTTCAGACATTTACACATGTTTTTCTGAATCAGACATTGTAGCATGGCATAGACAATTCACGTTTGCAGTTTGAAGAACACCTGCTTGATTCTGATGATTTCCTTTAGCTAACCAATGAGTGTTTGCATTATATGACTCATCCATGGCATGAAATATATATTTATAAACATTAAACCAGGGGTAACTAATAAAAAATCAGTGGGGTCTGAATAAAGAAAATCAACCAGTAAATGTCAGGAGACATTTTTAATGATCTGTTACTTGAAACAGAATTTAACACTGAAATAAAATTACGTATTTATGCATTCATGTTAAAAAAATTAAAATAGAAATTGCCAAATAGTGCATCCCGTGCTATCTGAGAGGAGTTGACACTTGTATGACTGTATTCCTGTATATCCATCACTAGTTAAAACACAAGATTCAGCAAATGCAAATTCTGCCCTGTAAAACAATGACAGCGCAATTGTTGCTGTACGATCTGAAGCCTCATTTGGAGCTTTTAATAAAAAATAACAGAAATACAATTACAGTATAGAGCATTCAGTATTGTAAGAAAGCCCACACTGTTTCTGAATAAATACATTATTGTATGAGTTATGTTCTGTTCCTTATGTCTCTTTCCTTGTGAGTATGAAATGTCCCATGCCCCTGAATGCACCATTGCTGTCTGACGCTCGCTAATGCATCACACTGGTCTGTGTAGATGTGCGTTGTTTGATTTTCAGCTGAAGACAAAGTTTTGCAGTTTTAAAACCCAAGTCGGCTAATCACTGTCTATTGTTGTGTGTGAATAACAAGAGACTACAACAAATAAATCAGCTTTTACCTCGACAGTAAATCTTTGCATTCTAATGTTGTTCATAATATCGCTAGGTCCTTTAATCGGCGACCTGTGCATTAAAACCGAAGCCAAGAGTAACGAAAGTAACGCTTTTGTTTAAAAAAATGTAAGGAAAAGAAAGTAAAGATACTTGTGTGAAAATGTAAAATCTATAGAAGTCAGAAGTGAAAGTGAAAAGTCAGTAACGGAGGGAAGTATAGATACCTAAAAAGTGTATTCTAAGTACAGTAACAAAGTATTTGTACTTCAGCATTTTGACACCTGCGCAAATGGGCCATGGAAAAATATAGCTTCCCACAGCGAAAAAACGCTTTTGCAAGAAAAGGAAAGTGTACTCTTCTCCTATTCAATGAAACATTGTTGAATGTTTAAAACTGAATGAATTCAATAACTTAATATTTAATTGAAAGTAATATGTAATATGATTTGGTGAATAAATAAATAAATAGATCAGTTGCATTTCCTGCACATGCCCTTATATTTGATAGAGGAGCGGAGCATTTATCGTGTATTTATGGTTATCAATGTAATACTGCCCAATTTATAGTGATATTGGTTGGAGGTCATATCGCCCAGCCTACTTCGTGTACACAACACCAACTGATTTTTATGAAAATGCTCAGTAACATGAATGAAAGCTCTTAGATGAAACTTTGATGTAATGTTGAGGCTTTTTCAATAAGGGAATAAACTACACAGCAACTATCTGGGCATAGAAGGACCTAATGTACCTAAGGCCATAACGATGTTTCACATCCAAACATTTGATAGCAAATAAATCAGAAAAAAAAATTCACAGTAAGATGTCACCTGAAAACTATCTCAGAAAATTTGACTCCTCTCTTCTTCCAGAAAGCCAAATTCCTTTGGTTATTAGGAAGGTTCTTATTTTCACAAAAAATCTCACAGTTTTCTGAGATTCAATTCAATTTAGTTTATTTATATAGCGCCAATTCACAACACGTCATCTCAAAGCACTTTACAGTTCAACCAGATCATACAGTCAAATTGATTCAAAGTTTTCTATCTAAGGAAAACCAGTTGATTACAAGGACTCATTGACTCAAATGCAAATGTATTGAGTTCTTTGCTGTAAGTTCTATTTTTAACTTTTTCTTTATTTCTTACAGTCTTTGGTGACCCTGTAAGCCTTCTTTCCCTGTTTGCTATTTGCTTTGCCATCAACATTATTCTATTCTGCTCTTTAGCAATAAAAAAGCTTTAATAATAATTTACATAAAAACATTACAAGTGGAACAAAAGTAAGAATTTTCTCCAACTGCATTTGTGATTTTCTATTCTGATGATGGGCAGCAGGGGTATCAATGGCTTACTTATTGAAAATTCAATCTTTTTACTCTTTTTGAAAAACATCTCCTCCCCCCAAAAGAAAGGTTACAAAAGAATGTTGATTTTCACCAGCCTTATGTTATTGTAGTAGGGCTGGGCGATAATTCAACAACGATGTATATCGATCGATAGACGTGTGAGCGCAATAGAAAAAAAGAGGGTCGATAAAAGTTCGATAAAGAAACGCAGTTATCCTTCCTTCCTCATCAGGGGCTGATCTAGAAAAATATTTATGGGGTGGCTTAGAGGGGGGGCAGGAATTTTGAGGGGTGGCAACATAATGGCATTTGTTTACACTGAATTTAATCACAGTTATCACAGTTTGGTGAGAATAGTATGTACAGTAAGTGTTTCATGTGAAACAGTTCATATTAGAAATACATCGCGTACAATGTGATCTCACTTAATAGGAGAAAGAAGAATGATAACAATACTTCTAGAGGGGCCTTATGACAGGAAAGGTATTAAAGTAAGAGAGTCAGAGAGGCAGCTTTGCAGCATTTGCACAAGAAGAAACTATAGAAAGAAAAACTTACTCATTAGAGATCTATGGACTGAGCTGTACTAAAGTGAGCATTACTACACATTAGAAATAAATGGGTCAAGGCACCCAAACAAGGTACCAGACATCCATGTATATTGTCTTGGGGCGACAGTGGCGTTGGATGTGGAGTTTGCCCTGAAATGGAAAGGATTGGCGGTTCAAGCCCGGCTCCGACTTTCAGTGTCATGTTGTGTCCTTAGGCAAGACACTTCACCTGCATTGTCTACTGACGGTGGTCAGAGGGCCCCGGTGGCCCCAGTGTGCGGCAGCCCTGCTTCTGTCAGTGAGAGCCCCAGGGCAGCTGTGGCTACAATGTAAACTTGCCACCATCAGTGTGTGAAGTGTACAAACAATACAAAAAAAGAAAAACAACAACACTGCTTCAAATTAAGCAGGATTTAAACCAGTATCACATTTTTAACTTTACTTTTAACACTTTTGGTTTTATTAAAGGAAATATCAGATTTTCTTAGGTGCCAAAACAAAATGTAAAATCTCTGTAAAGGCTCACCAGAGAGCATGTCACATAAAATTACCATGACTGTAACAGCTGAATGCAGCGATTTTCCATGTTGCTCAGCAAAAAAACATTATAAGCGTCGAGCCTAACCAACATCTTTAGAGAAATAACGTTCTGCAACCAGATTTTTATCATCTGTAAATCAGCATTGCAGCTAACGCTAGCTTCTTTATTATTGCTTTCGGTATGATTTGGACTACTCGATAGATATCCAAGTAGCGTCTTCCCATGAGCAAAGCCACTCGAAGGCACAAAACTTGAAACTGTTCATGAATTTATTCTGTATGATGCGCCAGCATTCATAACATGTGGGCGAATCACTGTCCCCAGACATCCGCGGTTATATTTTTATATTTATATATTTTAAAACCAAGCGGAGTAGATATCTATCTGTCATTTTGCGCCGAACTGCGTTTTGTCATACGCATACAGGCAGCATCCAAAGAGGATTCTGACTAAGTTATTCCAAAATTGTCATTTTTGTGTGGCTTTTAGTCGTTGTAATTCAGCAAATAAAATACTGTAGAAGACCATAGTCATGGAGCCTAGGTGGATGTTCAAGTGAATAAACGATTACTTATCAGCCCCTGACTCAGGCCAATCAGTTTTCAACCATACCTCCACAAAAGCCAATCAGCATCCATAGTTCATCTTAAAAAGTCTCCAAATCCACATCCCAGTCTGCTACCAAGGCACAGGCAGCATTTGCATTACTCACCCCCATTTTGATTCAGGACTCCCGATTCAACCATCTCAGTCTGCTACCAAAGCACAGGCAGCGGTTGCACTATGTCTGATTTTGATTCAGAGGACCCCGATTCAACCCAACTCCATCCCCTTCTCCACCATCGTAGCTAAGCTTCATCAGAGTGTCATTCCTCCCGGACTCTTACTGCGTTCCCCGTCTCATCTCAACCAGTCCCGCAGAAGACCTCCTGGTTCTGCCAGAGGTTTCTTCCCAAAGGGGAGTCTTTCCTCTCCAATGTTGCTTCATGCTTGCTCATCATGCACAGGTGCTTGCAGCCTGTATTATTCAAGCTGGACTTCCATCTTCCAGGTCCCCTAGTCAAGCACTAGTTTCAGCTCATGCAGTCCTCTGGATCTCTCCATACAGCACTCATGGACTGAGCAACTTCATCCATCTCCACTCCACCACTAGTTTCAGGCCTGGGGGGAAAACATCCCTATTCTTTACTCCTGTTTATGCATATCAAAGCAAAATTCTGCGCTAATGTTTCCTGTCAAGGTCTTAGTGCCAAAGACTAAAGTAATTGTATCAATAAAATTCTTTTAGATAAAATTCTTTTGAGTTTTTCAGATTGAACTTCTGTTTAACCCAGATGCACTTAACTTTAAGGTCACAAGCTAATGGCTGACGACAGGTTCAGATCTTGATGCAACAGTCATTTTTTTTAAATGCTGTGTTAGTTTTACAGTAAAAGAAGCTGGATTCAAACCTTGCAAACCATTCTACTTGTGGCTCACAGTCAGTGTTTGGCACGTTACTGAAAAAGTAATTAGATATAGTTACTAGTTACTTCTCCCAAAAAGTAACTGAGTTACTAGCTGAGTTCCTCCAAAATAAAAGTAACTAGTTGCTAGTAAAAGTAACTATTGCATTATTTTTGCATTTCTCGCCCCCGTAGCCCTAACCACCCGGCCCCCACCTTTGCACCGTGTGTTTCAAAAGCCAGCTGAATAGAGTGGATGACAAAGACAAGGACCTGCAGAGAGTTTAGCATTTATTGCAACTCAACCTAAATGACATCGGGGGAACGCTATCTGATGGGCTTATTAACCCCTTCAGATAGCGTTCCCCCTGCTTTTCATGGGGGGAACGCCCGGCTGACTGATGGGCCTTATAAACCCCGGCAGATAGCGTTCCCCTCTTCTTAACATGGGGGGAACGCTATCTGATGGGCCTATAAACCCCGTCAGATAGCGTTTCCCCTTCTTAACATGGGGGGAATGCTATCTGATGGGCTTATAAACCCCGTCAGATAGCGTTCCTCTCTTCTTAACATGAGGGGAACGCTATCTGATGGGCCTATAAACCCCGTCAGATAGCGTTCCCCTCTTCTTAACATGAGGGGAACGCTATCTGATGGGCCTATAAACCCCGTCAGATAGCGTTCCCCTCTTCTTAACATGAGGGGAACGCTATCTGATGGGCCTATAAACCCCGTCAGATAGCCGCTTAACATGGGGGGAACGCTATCTGATGGGCCTATTCCCTCAGATAGCGTTCCCTCTTCTTAACATGGGGAACGCTATCTGATGGGCCTATAAACCCCGTCAGATAGCGTTTCCCTCTTCTTAACATGAGGGAAGGCGCTATCTGATGGGCCTATAAACCCCCGTCAGATAGCGTTCCCCTCTTCTTAACATGGGGGAACGCTATCTGATGGGCCTATAAACCCCATCAGATAGCGTTCCCCTCTTCTTAACATGGGGAATGCTATCTGATGGGCCTATAAACCCCGTCAGATAGCGTTCCCTCTTCTTAACATGAGGGGAAGGCTATCTGATGGGCCTATAAACCCCGTCAGATAGCGTTCCCTCTTCTTAACATGAGGGGAACGCTATCTGATGGGCCTATAAACCCCGTCAGATAGCGTTCCCTCTCTTACATGAGGGGAACGCTATCTGATGGGCCTATAAACCCCGTCAGATAGCGTTCCCCTCTTCTTAACATGATGGGGAACGCTATCTGATGGGCCTATAAACCCCGTCAGATAGCGTTCCCCTCTTCTTAACATGAGGGGAATGCTATCTGATGGGCCTATAAACCCCCGTCAGATAGCGTTCCCCTCTTCTTAACATGGGGAACGCTATCTGATGGGCCTATAAGCGTTGCCTCGTCAGATAGCGATTTCCCTCTTCTTAACATGAGGGGAATGCTATCTGATGGGCCTATAACCCCGTCAGATGGCGTTCCCCTCTTCTTAACATGGGGAACGCTATCTGATGGGCCTATAAACCCCCGTCAGATAGCGTTCCCCTCTTCTTAACATGAGGGGAACGCTATCTGATGGGCCTATAAACCCCGTCAGATAGCGTTCCCCGCTATCTCTTCTTAACATGGGGGGAACGCTATCTGATGGGCCTATAAACCCCGTCAGATAGCGTTCCCCTCTTCTTAACATGAGGGGAACGCTATCTGATGGGCCTATAAACCCCGTCAGATAGCGTTCCCTCTTCTTAACATGAGGGGAACGCTATCTGATGGGCCTATAAACCCCGTCAGATAGCGTTCCCCTCTTCTTAACATGGGGAACGCTATCTGATGGGCCTATAAACCCCGTCAGATAGCGTTCCCTCTCTTAACATGGGGGAACGCTATTGATGGGCTATATAAACCCTCGTCAGATGGCGTTCCCTCTTCTAACATGGGGGAACGCTATCTGATGGGCCTATAAACCCCGTCAGATAGCGTTCCCTCTTCTTAACATGGGGAACGCTATCTGATGGGCCTATCCCTCTGATGAGGGAACGCTATCTGATGGGCCTAAACCCCGTCAGATAGCGTTCCCTCTTCTTAACATGGGGGGAACGCTATCTGATGGGCCTATAAACCCCTTCTTAAGATGGGGGAGCGTATCCCTCTTCTTCAGATAGCATGCGGTAAATGCGGTGAACGGTATCTGATGGGCTTCTAAATTAATTCAATTCAATCCAGGACTCCAGCCTTTATGTAAAGACTAAGAACCGCTGAGTAAGCAAGTTACAGGTATAATCATGAAACTAATAATCAATTGGTTTTAGCCTTGATTTGAATGACCTATTAATTAACTGTAACTTTCAGTTCTAGCTATTTAATATATTCATAATCTTCTGGTTAACTTCCACAGCAACCCCTTCCTGGGGTTTGCATCTGTGTTTCTGGGGTAATGTGTGTTAATGGATTCAAATGTCTGTGTCTAAAGTGTATTAAAACTGGATATTGCTTCCTTCTTTCCCACAAGGCCCACCATCACCAACACCAAGACCTGACTGCTGTGTGCTGATGCATTTGTGAGGGAGTAAGGAGGGAGCAGGGAGGAAAGCATCATTGTATACCAGACCCCTGAGGTTATTGTGTTTATATTGAATTAACAAATAATCTTAACAAATAGCGCCTGATTCAGAACACAAAACAAAAAAACATTACATGAATAAATCAATACTTATTAATTCATTGTTACATTTCTTTAAGATCTATCTGCATCAACAGCCTGATTACTTCCAATGGCTTCAAAAGGCTCCGCCCACACTAAGAACTCCCCTGTCTGAGAGGGTGTGGCCAAGAGTTCCGTGACATCATAGTGGGTTGGATATTTAGAAATTCCATCTTCCATTCCATTCTGTGTAAACCCTTCCAGGCGTCCACAGCTCTTGAGTGATTTACTCTTTTGTGAGTTTTAGTGTGAAGAAAAATCAGTCCCATCATCAGAGAAAGCTTTGTTTTTAAAACTAACAAGCAAATTTTAGAAAAATGGAATCTACCAATGGAAGTTCACCCTTGAACCAACTCAGGAATCTGCAAAAAACCCTGGAATTTACAAACTCCTCCGCCAATGTTGCCATATCTGGTCAGTCAAACTCAATGGTGCAATTAGCTGGTGTGAAAGGTTTACCTGGATTTGGTCAGATAATGCCAAACGCTACTGGAAAAGACATGGTTAGGACACCGGCTGCTGATACAAGCACCACACCACTTATTACGTTACCAGATTTGGAGTTTCATGCTATCTTAGGCTCCAAAGACAATATCATCTCAGGACTTCAAAGCCATAATGCCAAGCTATCATCAAACATAGGGTATCTTGGTAACAACTGTCATAAATTACAGACAGAGAACCAACAAATCAAAGAGAGAGCAATGCAGCTTCAGAATGAGTTAACTGCTGAAAGGAAAAAGCTGGAAGAAGCTGAAAAGTCCTTAAGCTTCAAAGATACAGTGATCTCAGGACTCCAACAACAAAATGCCAGCTTGTCAGGACACACAAAGTATCTTGGTAATGAGCTTTATAAAATGCAAACACTGAATCAGCAAGAAAAGGATAGAGCCCAGCAGCTTGAGTCTGAGTTAAAAGCTGCAAGGAAAAAGCTGCAGGAAACTGAGGTCTGTTTAAGATCTAGTGAAGGAAATGTTTTACCGGAGAAAAAAGATTCAACAGATGAAGTGATTAAGTTGAAGCAGATAATAGAGAATCTGCAAACGGAGCATGAGAGCGAACTTGCTCTTCTGCATGATAAACAGATCAGGACAGGCAAAGGCAAACGGGATGCAATCAGACGGGCCGACCAGCTGAAAGTTAATCTGATCTCAGAGAAGAAAAAAGCAGGAGAGAATGAGATCTGTTTGGCCAAGCAGATGGAAGAAATGTCTGTGTTACAAGCTACTCTGCTCCAAACGGAGAAAGATTTTGATGAACAAAAGCAGCAGTGGGAGCAGGAAAAACGGCGTCTTCTCACCAACAAACAAGATGCAGCCGAGGTAGAAAAGCTGAAAGCTCAGCTGGAGTCGCAGAAAGTTACACATGGGGTCGAGGTTTCTGCGCTGTACAACGAGCTGATCAAGAGGAAGAAAGACCATCAAGTTGCCGTCAAAAAGGCAGAAGAGCTGGAGAAAAACCTGGCTGAAGTGAAAAATAGAGCAAAAGAGGCAGAGGACTGCTTAGCCAAGCAAACAGAGGAAATATCCACCCTTCAAGCTGCTCTCATCCAAACAGAGACAGCTTTAGCAAACCAGAAACAACAGTGGGAGCTGGAAAAATCCCATCTCATGACCAGCCAACACCAAAGAGATGAGGTGGAGCAGCTAAAAAAGCAGCTGGAGTTACAGAAAGCTGAGGCAGAACTGGAGAAAGCCGCGCTCCATTTGATGCAGCAGAAAATGAAGCAATGCCATGAAGATGCTGCTAAAAAAGCCACTGAACTACAAATGACTCTGCGTGCTGAGAAGGCTAATCACATCGAAACAATGACATCCGTAGTAGAGAAAATCCGGGAAAGCTTTAAATTAAAGTCTGCTTTAGTCAAAATGGAGCAAGATATGGAGAAACAAAAAAACCTCTGGGACCAGGAAAGACTCAGACTCCTGGAGCAGCAGGAAACTCTCAGGAATGAGAAAGCAGCTATGAAAGATGGTCTACTCAATGAAAGGCAGGAGTGGCAATCAGAGAAGACCTGCCTTCAGGAGGCCATTTTAGCAGCCAAAAACGCTCTGAAAGAGTTACAGGAGGAGAATATGTCAACAGAGAGCAAAGAGGATGAACTGAAAAATCAGCAAGAAAAGATCAACAACTTACAAGGAAAACCTGATAAGAAAACGTTTGGGAGAAAAATGAAAAATCTCTTTAAACGCTCTAAAAAGCAACGGTGAAACCTCATGAAACCTCCTCCAACCAAACCATCGGTTTCTCCAAGCTCCAACTCGCTCTTTGTTTTGACACCCATCTCTGGGATTATCCCACCTTTTCTAACTTTACCACCACTCTTTTCACTTTTTCTGTAAACATTGCAGAATAATACAAACAAACAAAAAATGATAAAAAAAAACATAAAAATTCTTTCAAAAAAGCACAAAAAAACAAACAAATATCAACACATTTAAACAGACACACCTACAAAACACCCACACACACACACACACACACACACACACACACACACACACACACACACACACACACACACACACACACACACACACACACACACACACACACACACACACACATAACAATCCTGCCATGAGGATCACAGTACTATGTGCTCCTGGTGCTGGTCCCAAGCCCAGATAAAAGGAGAGGGTTATGTGAACACACCTCAGCTATCAGCTAGCTAGATAGAAAAATAGACAAAGCAAAAACATTTACATCTCATTAAGTTCTGCCAAGTTTAGTTTAGGGACCATGCAACGCTGCTAGCTGCTTTCAGAGAAGCTAAACCTGGGATCTGTTTCAAGGAGCAGTTTAAACCTTTGTTGGAATAAACAGAATCCCAAAACTGTGAGCAAATTGTTAAACAATGTCTGCTACAGCGCCCTCTAGGGGGCAAAAAACCTGTGCTATAGTGCCATCTTTGTAGGGAAGACACGTGCTAAAGTGCCCCCTTGGTAGGGGTAAGTATTGGCATGGGTGTTGTGATACGATATGTGTCACAATACTTGGGTCAAGATACGATATTATCACGACATTGCAGTATCTCTATATGTTGTGATATTTTTCTCTGTTGTTAAAATTAAATTAATAGATAAAAAAGTGAGCGCTGTATGTGTTCATCAGAAGACATTGATCATTTACTTTTTTTGGTATTCATGTTAGTTGAGATTTGGGTCAGTCAACGTTTTAAAGTTGGACTGCCTGAACTACAGAAATGATGCTGCGCTGCACAGCAAAAAAGCTCCGCAGCACTACCTGCCAGAGTGGCAGTGCACAGTTTGCCCATTTTCCCTCTTTGTTTTAGGTAAAACATTTCTTGTTTTAAAAAAAATCAATACTAGGAGCTGAAAGATCGATATTATATCGGGCAGAAATGAATAACAAAATATCGCCCAAACATTTTTCCCACAGCCCTACCCCTTGGGAGCTAAAACACATGCTAGTGCCTTCTTGGGAGTCAAAGTGTGTGTTAGAGTGCCTATTGAGAGCAGAAATGAATGTTAAAGCACCCTCTGTGGAGCCAAAATGAATGCTAAAATGATCTCTCCCTTTGGAGCTAAAACACGTGCAATAGTGCCCTTTGGGAGTCAACAAAGGTAGCAATACAATATTGTGATATGGGGGTTTGGGATTTAACCAGTATGCAACACGTGATCGATTCTGCAAAGCTGTCAGTATATAACGAATAAAGATTAAGCGGATAAACTCCACAAGTTTGAAAAAACCAGAACAATGTACTTTTTTAATGGAAAGATGGAGTTTTGATCATTGTTACTCTACTAAATCGAAGAGTAACTAACTCTTCTGAACTTTGGTGAAAAAGTTTATCAATACCTACATTAACAAACATTTTTCTTTAACTTACTTGTATTATATTTGGTTTTATATTCTGGCACTTGCAGTTTTTCTCCTAAACCAAAATCCAGCCAAAATGTTCACTACAGTGCCCTCTATGAAGCCAAAATGTGTGCTAATTTGCCCTCTCCTGAGCCAAATCGTAGACCAAAGTGCCCTCTATGTTGGGGCTCAAAATTACACAGTATTGTTTCAATTGCTTTTTTTTTAGTCACTGGCATTATGAGAATATTATATTTCTACATGTTTAATTATAGCACAATAACATATCCAGGTTTGGTTAGTGATCAATTATAAATGGTTATGTAAAATAAAATTTAAATCCCTTTAGGGTCCCACCATGGGGAAATTCACTCTCTGCTTTTAACCCATCCCCTTATGTTTTGTGTTATGAAAAAATTCCGGTCATAGTCATAATAAAACTTCTGAAAGTACTTTAAATATTAAATTATTATATACTGTTCAATAAATGATAAGTGTTTTTAATTAAGAGTAATTTTCATTTGAATGTGCTTTACTGGAGGCATTCATGTTTGTCAAAGAACACTACTGCCACCTACTGGTTTGTGACATCACGGTGCGGTATCGGTCTTGTAACAACGCGCTATTATTCAAGTCATCTTGAAAACATTCTTCTTCCAAATGTTGGCTACATATTACGTGTTTTCAGAGTGGAGCGCACGGCAGACCGGTTTTAAGTGAGGGTGTGCAAGTTTAAATGATGCACATTGTTCTCACTGCACGCTCAGTTTGGTGGAACCTAATTTACACCATAGATGTTGAGCAACAGATCACCAAATGCTAAGATTGTCTGAAAACTCTCTGGACTCAAAGTAACACATCCAACCTCCACCACCTGCAGCACAGCCAGGCTGTTGAGTTCAAAGATGTGCAAAAGGCTCCATTACCTTTGCACTGTGAAGTTAGGAAGCTGAGGCATTTCTTGCAAGAAATAAGGTTTAAATTTATCTAATGTCCTCAGACGGAGAGATAGAGCTCTCTGACTGCGGCAAGCTCAGTACATATATTTATACCTTACAAAATCACACACTCACACTCCCCCCAGGAGAACCAACCCACCCCGGTATAAAGAGCTTTCTGACTCTTCAACATTTGATTATTCCCAAGAAAAAACACTTCAATTCATCAAGGGCATAAATTTTAGCCAGATAAACACTCAGAACAGGTCTGCCGTTCACGGCATGAAGGAGGCATTTGATCTCATTCCGGCCGCTCACACTGAGCCTGGTTCTGCTGGAGGTTTCTTCCTGTTAAAGGGAGTTTTTCCTCTCCACTGTTGCTACAAGCATGCTTAGTGTGAGGGATTGCATTCAGTCAATGAGTCAATGCAATCAACTGGTTTTCCTTAGAAAGAAAACTGTGAATCGTTGGTGAACTGTAAAGGGCCTTGAAATGACATGTGTTGTGAATTGGCGCTATATAAATAAACTGAATTTAATCTCTCATGACCCTCCCTTTACTCTTCTCTATAGTAGGGAGGCAACTGCTTTCTGTCTTCCCCAATCTTAACTCCATAACTTAACTCCAGCATACAGACTGGTACAAGACTTCTAAACAATCACCTCTATTTAGGCAGAGGAAAAGCACACTCAAAAAAACATTATCTCACAAATAGGCAGGGGTGTCAAAAGTACACACATTTGTTACTTAAGTAGAAGTATAGATACTGCAGTATAAAAACACTCTGGTAAAAGTTGAAGTATCAAGTTGACCTCTTTACTCAAGTAAAAGTGAAAAAGTATGTGCGACAAAAACTACTTAAAGTATAAAGGTAAGTATAAAGTTACCTTTAAGAAAAAGGCCAGATGCCACCATATGAATTGAAAGCTCAATTTTTCGACTATTTCAAAAAATTGTTTGAGATAGGGCCAAGGATGAGGGAGGTTTTGTTGGTCTCCGACTCCATATCTAGATACGCTCTCGCCTGTCTCCGACCTTTCAGACATTTACACATGTTTTTCTGAATCAGACATTGTAGCATGGCATAGACAATTCACGTTTGCAGTTTGAAGAACACCTGCTTGCTTCTGATGATTTCCTTTAGCTAACCAATGAGTGTTTGCATTATATGACTCATCCATGGCATGAAATATATATTTATAAACATTAAACCAGGGGTAACTAATAAAAAATCAGTGGGGTCTGAATAAAAGAAAGAAAATCAACCAGTAAATGTCAGGAGACATTTTTAATGATCTGTTACTTGAAACAGAATTTAACACACTGAAATAAAATTACGTATTTATGCATTCATGTTAAAAAAATTAAAATAGAAATTGCCAAATAGTGCATCCCGTGCTATCTGAGAGGAGTTGACACTTGTGTGACTGTATTCCTGTATATCCATCACTAGATTAAAACACAAGATTCAGCAAATGCAAATTCTGCCCTGTAAAAACAATGACAGCTTGCAATTGTTGCTGTACGATCTGAAGCCTCATTTGGGCAGGCAATAAAAAACTTGGTGTAACTTTGCTGCTGTAATATATATAATTTTTAGAATAAAAAGCTATTCAGTATGTGCATAATCAAAAAGGCAACAGAAATACATTACAGTATAGAGCAGAAAGCCCACACTGTTTCTGAATAAATACATTATTGTATGAGTTATGTTCTGTTCCTTTTATGTCTCTTTCCTTGTGAGTATCAAAATGTCCTATGCTCCTGAATGCAACATTGCTATCTGGACGCTCGCGAATGCATCACACTGGTCTGTGTAGATGCTTGGCGTTTGATTTTCAGCTGAAGACAAAGCTTTGCAGTTTTAAAACCCATGTCGGCTAATCACTGTTTATTGTTGTGTGTGAATAACAAGAGACTACAACAAATAAATCAGCTTTACCTCGGACAAAATCTTTGGATTTAATGTTGTTCATAACATCGCTTGATCCAGCTAATCCGTGACCTCTGCATTAAACCCGAAGCCAAAAGAGTAGCGAGTATGCGTTTGTTTTAAAAATGTAAGGAATAGAAAGTAAAGATACTTGTGTGAAAATGTAACGAGTAGAAGTCAAAAGTAGAAGGAAAAATAAGTAGGTGGAGGAGTATAGTATAGATACCTAAAAAAGTGTACTTAAATACAGTAACTTAAGTATTTGTACTTAGGTTGCTTGACACCTAATGCATCACACCAAGGTAATTTGCATTTGCTGACTGAGGGCCAGTGATCTCAAGTAATAATGCGACGCATTCGGCTTACTTCAACAAATTCTCCTTCTCTCCTTTTTCATTTGCGGCCTGTCGTAGAGCTGCTGGACCCTCTTTGTCACGGGTTTCCTCTTGCATGGCAGCTCCATACGTGGGATTCAGACAGGGGTACCCAATCCTGAAGAATCTTTTCCAGCCCCTTATCCTACTACCTAAGCAATGCAAGGTCTTGCAGGGTCGAGGGGCGCCCAGCCCATAAGCCAAAAGCGCATTAAATTCAAGACTTTTCTCTGCCTGTAGTCTCTTGCTTACTATGGGCCTTGAGAGGCCGGGCAGATATAATATGGCATAATAAACTGCACTTTAAAATGCCACAATTTGAGGACGTTTTTATGCTTAATGGTAACTCTACTGCCATGGCATGATTTAGATTGAGAACTTTGGCTGGCCCTCCAGGCCCCCCCTCTAGATCCAACCCTGCACTGTTCACGCGATAAACATGGTTACAAACTCTATAGACACACTGTGGTGTGTTTCATATCTAACAATAATGAGAGCCACTATAGTGAAGACGTTCTCAATGTGAAAGAATGATCTATGGGCTGAGGAAACCTCCAACCTGTGAAATAGGCAAAACAACCTCTTTTTGAGGAAGTTGGAGCTGACTGGCTGTCATTCTCTGCTGCCTGCACAGTTCTACAAAATCAAGACTGCAGACATCCTGTCCTACTGTAGCATCAAACTGTAGTATGGGAGCTGCACTGCACATGGTAGAAAGGACTTAAACCTGGTGGTCAGGACAGTACAGGGGACTGTGGTATTCAAAAGTCCAAAGAAGCGGGTCAAAATGCATTGCCTCAGATCTCACCCACATGGAGAATGCATGGTTTGCACCAAACTGAATCTGTATTAAATCCAGAACAAACATGCTTCAAAACTGCTTCTGGCCCAACTGGAAAAGCAGTCGGCCTTCCCCCATAATTACCACTGACATACTTTCTCCCTAGTGCACTTTTAATACATGCACCCTTACAGCCACATACTCTCACTTTCATCCAGACTTTTCTCGAAGACATAAATATGCTCACATTATACAAACATCCACTTCTAAAAATCAAACAGACGTTTAGTTCAGGTCATAGTCTGGACTTACACCAGCTGCATTTTATGTGCACAGTACATAGATTCTGTTTGTATATATTTTCCACTAAGGGTGTTTGTCATGTTCCACACGTGTTTTCAATTTTGTCTACATATTTTGTGTACCTCCCAACAGTCTGCATATCTTTATAACAGTTTTTAAACTGATAAGCCAAGACAAAGCAAATGTATTTAAACATCACATTTCAGTAATACAACAATTCAAAGTGCTGTGAGTAAATAAATAAGAATAATAAAAAAAATAATGAAATGAAAAAAATAACATAAAATTTGGGCAGACCTATAAAGCTACACTGCAAAAATCATCTAAAAAAAAAAGTACAAAATTTCTTAAAATAAGTGTATTTACCCTTAATTTTAGTAGGTAAATAAGACGATTTGCCAATGGAATGAGTATTTCTACTCCTAAAATAAAAAATTATATAATATTCACTTGAAATACGACAAAGCAATTGTTTTCTTCTTATTTTTAAATGTAAATTGTCTTGTTCCATTGGCAAGGTGTCTCACTTATCTCCTCAATTCAAGACAAAATTCACTCAATTTAAGCAAAAATAACTCATACAGATTTCCATTTTTTGCAGTGTACTGCTACAGATATTCTACTAATTAAGTAATTAATTAGTTAGTTAGTTAGTTAGTTAGTTAGTTAGTTAGTTTGTTTGTTTCTTTCTTTCTCTCTCTCTCTTTCTCTCTCTTACTCACACAAACCTGCCATGAAAAAAAACCGAATGCAACTGACAACATTTGGTCAAAAGCCCAGAGGAGGCAAAGGAGATGAGGTTTGCTTTGGCACCCATGTGTCATGCAGCTTTTCTAAATTCCATCCAGACATAAATCTAAACCATTGGGTTTAGATGTTCTAGCTTGGTGAAATAATAAATAAATAAAATAATGGCAAATATCAAAAATATGATTAAAGCTTAACAGAATAAATTTATGGTATAAACCATAAAAACTGCCTTACAATTTGAGCAATACATGGATAAGTGAATACATGCTGCTGGGAGAGTTTAGATTGACGAAACATTCCAAACTCAAAATGTTTGCTTGCTCAAGCTTTGTTATTATTACTTTAAGTGTTGTCATGGCTAGTAAATACTCCAGGAGTGGGGGATGGAAAATGTGTGGGATCATTGTTTCTTTTAGCATATAACAGTAAGACGTAGACACTGCCTCACAGTGACCACTTTAAATGGGACTGCTTGCTCACAATTACAACAGTCCTTTCCATGGTTCCCATCGCTTTTCCAATGATATGCTCGTTCTTTCCCACTTATAACATTTTATGTAAATTCTTTGTAGTTTTGGAGATATAGATTCAACCTTTTGTCCTAAACTGAAGTCATGATTTAAACAGACTTGAACTTTTCTCCATTGCCATATGCAGCATTTAAGACAACCTAGAAAGACTGTGTGAGATGGTCATGAAGTGTTGAACAAAGGGCACTGTTTAAGATTACTTTGGGAGAATTGTTTTCATTAATGAAGAAACTGTTGATTCCAAATAAAAGGTCTTGGCTTAAACCTTACGATTGTCTTCCTGTTAAGACTTGTTACAACATGGGCACAATATAAAGCCAAGTTTTGACACACTGTGCAAAACCTGCCTTAAAAATAACAATACTGTAACTGTAGAAAAAAATGTGCATTAGCAAGATCTATTTGTATTTTTTGTTGATAAGGTTTGTCTGCAGAAATGTTTGTGATTTTTATGAATATTTATATATGCACAGAGGCTCTTGTCTCACTTGTGCATTAATCTTTATACATCTAAATATTTGTAGAGTAAGCAATCAAACTGCTGAATTAACCCTAGAACCCTACGGACCCACCGGTGGTGGGTCCAGCTGCTACGTGACCTCGTAATTTTAACAAACCCCCAGTATTGATGTAAAAAACACATTTAGCACAGTTTGGTGACATTTTTGATAAATGTGCCAAAATGGCCTCCGCCCAAGAAATTTCTCACTCAATACCATTCTAAAATAAATATGATTCATCTGATTGAGTCCAGATTTGGTATATTTTTACACAACATTTAGATTTAAAAGTCTGTACTACTTTTTTTTTGTGCTATAAATAATATTTTGGTAGTGTTTTTGCAATGTTTATTTCAAAGAAAATTTTGGCGAGGTTCAAAAAATGCAAAATATTTTGTATTTTGTCCCTAATATTTCAGGCAGGGTCAAAGCTACAATGGTGCTGACACCAGAAAACCATTCTATGACATCTTACCTTGGCTACAGACGTACCAAAAGTTTCTTCTTAAATCTAATAGCTGTGAGGCTATAAGTGATTTACTTTGTGTGTTTTTTGTCAGGCAGAAATTTATTTATACCCCTGAGGGTGTAAGAGGTTAAACAATTCAGAAATAAATAGGGTAAAATATGGTATTCCCCGGACAGCTCTTCAGTCTATCAAAAAGTAAGGAACATACACAAGACAAATAACTGTAGACATATTGTCATGTTTAATGTTTTATATTTGAACCTATAGCTTCACCTTGAGCAAATAACTTTGCAACTTTGCAGTCTTAAATAGCTGACATCTCTTAAAAGCTCACATAGAATATTTCATTGCACCTACCATAATAGTGAGTGGGTAGTTCCAAAGCAATATCTAAGGGGTCCTGAATATAAATGGAAAAAGAATTTTTCAGATATTAATTTTCTACACAAAGGAAACAATGTCCCTACTTGTGTTGTTGCATGATGTGTTATAGAACTTAATTATTCTAATTGATAAACTGTCAAAAAGTTCAGGGAGAACATATATATATCTATATATATATATATATATAGATATATATTTATATATACAAGTAAAAAATATTAGGTCAATTTACTTCCATACTTTGCAATATTAACTAACTACCGTGTTGCAGCCAGGTTATGTCAGGACTCCTGTCTTTGTGTTTGTGTTTTCTGTGTTTGTCTCCCTTCATCCAATCAGGAGGCGCCTGGTTCTGGTCCTCCTCACACACCTGCTGATGGTTTCCTCGTTAAGCGAGGAGGTGTTCTTAAGTCACGCCAGAGTGTTTGTCAGTTTAGGTACTCTAGCCGCTGAGTTTTTTTTTGCTGAGTCAAGCTGAGGTTTTGTCAACCTGAGTTTAACTTTGTTTTTGTGCCTCTCCTCGGCCGGAAGTCATTCTGCAAACTGATTTCTCGGACCTTCACTCCCTGGAAGGAATCAACTGAGCCTCAAACTGAGCTAGGGTTACAAACAGGAGGTTTGGATCCACTCTCCCCTCAAGAGATCGTTTGAGCTTCGCACTGAGTGAGAAAGGGATTATTCTTCACTACGACCTGTTCAAGTACCGCAGGATATCTGAGTGGTAGCCAGTTTCTCTGCTTCACCAACTATTAACCGTGACTTCTGTAAACTCCTTCTTTCCGCTACTCACCGAATCAGACAAACACTGGAACCACGGCACACAAACAGGAGTCAAGGATTCAACAACTCTTCTGGAAACGTGTGAGTCGGTAACCAAATTCTCTTCTCCAGAGTTCACGAGTCAAATTCCCAACTGAGCCTGAACTAACCGCTGTGTCTTCTCCTCACTTTACAGTTCCGGTTAAGCAGTGTTCACAGAGAAACACTTCTCCCTCTGTTAAAGGACTTAGTTCGGTTTTTTACACTTTAAGCCCATTTTCTGTAGTGTCCAGGATGAAATCGAATGAAGGACACC